>JAFELO010000918.1:90052-125109 GCA_017140195.1 Eumaeus atala
GGCAGGGAGGTGGTGAAGGAGAGGGTGGGGAAGGAGGCGCTGATGGAGGTGGAGAAGGGGGAAGTGAAAGTAGTAATGGCAGTACTGATGGTGGAAGTAATGGAAGTGGCGGTGACGCTGGTACCGGTGGAACTGACGGTGGAAGTAATGGAAGCGGCGGTGGCGCTAGCAACGGTGAAACTGATGATGGAAGTAATGGGAACGACGGTGATGCTGACACCGGTGATACTGAAGGTGGAAGTGACGGTGACGATGGCGCCGGTGGAACAGAGGGTGGTGACACTGGCACCGGTGGAACTGATGGCGGAAGTGATGGAAGTGGCGGAGATGCCGGCACTGGTGGAACTGATGGGGGAAGTAATGGAAGCGACGGTGATGTTGGCACCGGTGGAACTGGTGGTGGAAATAATGGAAGTGGCGGTGATGTTGGCACTAGTGGAACAGATGGTGGAAGTAATGGAAGCACCGGTAATGTTGGTACCGGTGGAACTGACGGTGGAAATAATGGAAGCGGCGGAGACGCTAGCACTGGTGGAACTGATGGTGGAAGTAATGGAACCGACGGTGGTGCTGACACCGGTGGAACTGATGGTGGTAGTAATGGAAGCGGCGATGACGCTTCCACTGATGGAACTGATGGTGGAAATAATGGAAGCGTCGGTGACTCTGGCACCGGTGGAACTGAAGATGGACGTAATGGAAGTGGCGGTGACGATGGCGGCGGTGGAACTGAAGGCAGATACACTGGCATTGCTGGAACTGATGGTGGTAGTAATGGAAGTGGCGGTGAGGTTGACACCGATGGAAATGATGGTGGAAGTAATGGAAGCGGTGGAGACTCTAGCACTGGGGGAACTGATAATGGAAATAATGGCATTGGTGGCGACACTGGCACCGGTGAAACTAACAGTGGCAGCAATAGTAGCCGAGGCGATACTGCTGCGAGTGGTAACAGTGTTTCCGATACAGCCGCCAGTGGTAACAGTGTCTCTGGTACAGCCGCCGGTGGTAACAGTATCACTAATACAGCTGCAAGTGTTGACAGTCTCTCTCATAAAGCTGCCAGTGATAACATTATCTCTGATACAGCTGCCAGTGCTAACAGTGTCTCCAGTACAGCCATCAGAGGTGATAGTGTTTCCGATACAGCCGCCAGTGAAAACAGTTTCTCCGATACAGACGCCAGTGCTAGCAGTCTCTCTGATATAGCTGCCAGCGTTAACAGTATTTCCGACACAGCCGCCAGTGATAGCAGTGGCTACGATGCTGCCACGAGTGGCAATAGTAGTAACAATGATCCTGCAAGTAGAGGCGGTAGTTCAAACAATGACGTCCCGCCAGTAAATGATAACTCGACTATTGCCAGCGCTGAAGAGAGGGCGCAAGATGCAAGCCAGTATATAGTCAAGGTAAATGTTTCAATTAATCGACTCCTTTGCATTGCACTGTAAGTAGTAGACGATTTCTTTTTTGAGTGAAAAAGAAACTCAGGTATCTTGCTTGATTACAAACGAGTCTAATCATATTTATATAGCATAACTTGTTTTTGGCTGTGGAACATGTGTTGTGGAAGCGAAGAGAAGACCAATACAGCCTCATCGGATTGCTTTGAGTGCTCTTCGGCCAACGAGACTAAGTTTGGGGTTGATGAGGCGTCCGACACTCCACTCTCCCGCAGTGGGAGAGATGCATTCTGACATGAGAATGAATTTAATAGCCAAATCGTGTGCATGTGTGCGTGTGCACGTATGTGCGTGTGTGTGTGTGTGTGTGTGTGTGTGCGCGTGCGTGCGTGCGTGCGTGTGTGCGTGCGTGCATGTGTGTGTGAGAATGCATCGGTAAAATGAAGCTAACTAGGCCAGCACAACCTAGGAAACCTCTCCCTCTTACGATAAATTGGCTAGATTTTGAGAATCTCTGCCGGACACGGAGAGAGGATTTGGCATGTCCACTGGTTTTTCTGATACTCTATGCTAGATCTTTACGCCATTACGTCATTCGTGAGCACCAAACGTAGCTAAATGTGGGTGGGCTCACAATATATGTACAAACACTATAGGGTCGTGCATCCTTCCCATCTACAGGAAACGAGGGTGTGGTGGTCTGTCTCCGATCGACCACAATCTCACCTAGACCGTCGCCCGGCGTGTCTTATAGTAATCTATGGGCTGGACATTTCCGTCAACATAGAGCAGTCAAAAAAAAACTATAGGCTCGAACACGGCTTTGGAACGGCTCAAGCCTAAACTCTTTTTCTTTAAAAAACATGTGTTGTTAATTAAGCCTTTTTTGTTCCTTTAATAAATAAATCAATTATCTAAAAATCGATTGCTTTATTACTTCAGATGGTGGGTGAAGCGAGTCCATACAGATCGGCAACACGCGGTTCTCTACTGCGGGTAGTGAGACAAGTGAGAAGCGAAGCTACTACGGGCTTCCGCTGTGTTAAAACATCGTACGAAGGTTTGTTTGTTACATCATTTTACAAATTATACTTCTTCATCAGCCGTTATCGGGTCACCCTGAGGCACGTCCGGCCCGGAGCGGCGCGGCGGCCGGGTGACAGTCCCGGTGCGACACATGATCTTCTGCGACGGCCAATCCGCCTGCCCAGCATGACAGTCTCATGAGTGAGAATTCATCAGGAAATTCCCATATATTAGCTTTATGAACTGTAATGGAGCAATTAATTATATGTCTATAAGCAGAATCTAGGTCTTACTGTTATATGTAATACAAAAATATACCGACAGCCGGGTTTCATGTAGAAGGAATAGTGCCACGCGTCGTACCATATTGCTTTTCCTGTCCGAGTATATAAGTACCTACAGGCCTCGGTAATTAATTTAAGTTGTTAGGAAACTAAATATACAGATCTACAGTAGGACGTAGCGACAACCCTCGCTGCACACGAGCTGATCGCGTAAACGTTCTGATAAGAGGCAATGTAGCTTTTTTCATATCGAAGGTGTCTGAGGGAAATCGATGCCATCCGTCACACTTGTGACACAGCGGACCACACGTCACACGTTCCGACGCCGCACTCACTGCAGCGTCTATGCTGACGGGGCTCCGAAGTGAATGCCTCTTGCTGTCGAGAATCGTTGATGCAACCCCCCGAGGGTTGTGATACGTCTCAGACAGCAGAGGGACAGCTGAAGGTGTCCGGCAGATAATGCAGATGTGTGGGTCACGCGTCCTTCATCTCCCTAAAGCTAAGTGCAATTGGACTCAGAAAATAGAGCGTAACCATAAATTACTAAACGGTTGGGCATAACCCCAGTTTGACGCCGGTCTTATATAGGCGAGAGAGTACATTTCGTCTAGCAAACAGCAATAGCTCTGGGCACTCCTTCTACCTACCGGTAAGAAACTACAATAAGGCAGCTCCCTATTACTTTTATCACAATATGTCATTACAGAGGGTGGAAAAGTGAAGATCAAACGCGGCTGCTCTTCTGCGGGCGACGCGGAGGCTCGCTGCAAGCAAGTGCTAGGTGCCAACTACACAGGAGATCCTAAGTCGTGTTCGGTATGCGAGGGCGAGCTCTGCAACTCCGCCGTCAGTACGACGGGTGCTCTCGTGCCTCTCCTGATCAGCGTAACGCTTCATTTTAATTTAGCATTTTAGTTTTTTAGAAAGATTTTGACATCTACTTAAATTCCTTCAAAACGAAAAATGATGTAGTTTATTTGTATTAGAGAGAGGGTAACAATAAAATTATTGCAAGATCAAAAATATTTCGATCGTAAGTCGTAAGCACTGTCTTAGAGCTGCCTCTAAGACGGTGCTTACGACTATTTTTATTGAATTATTGAAATATTACCCAAATGAAAAGGCAACTTATATATTCAATCTTAGTATAGGATAGTGTCATTCTTTCGATGTGGAAACCATTTTGAATTAAAAAATTTTTGATGTGCTTACCCATTTGTAATAATTACCCAATAAAAATATAACGAAATATAAATATTTCAGTACTTACCATGATAAGTTTACCTTATTTTAACATATTTTCCGCGGATGGTTTCTTTCTATTTCAAAAACAAATCTAATGAATGGGTACGCTACAATAGGGTTTTGGAATTCGGTTAGTGCTTACTCGAATTAACTATTGATTTGGTTAGCTTTTAGCTAGGCTACGTCTACGATTTAATTATCGGATTGATAGGGTATTTGAAAACAAGTCTATGAAGTACCCAATCAAATACCCATTGAAGGGCAAGCGGTTCCGGTTCCTGCTCGGAGCGTAAGTCTCACTGATGCATCGCTTTATGAGTGGCGTAGTATAAAAGAACATGTGCACAAGTATCGCCTATGAGCCTATTATGAACGTAACATAATTGATGGCACATCATGGAATACCAAGCACAACATTTTTTGATAAGTAAAGTCCCACAAAAATTCAATTTAGGAAAGTTTGTGGTTACAGCACATACAATATTATAAATTAAAATTATTTTTGACGGACTTTTTAACTAAAATAGATTCAGTGCTGGTCATGATATGTAAAGAAAGAAACGGAGGAAGAGTCGGCCAAATTTTTATATGATTTATACATAATATAGGATAATGATGATTAATTGTTTATTGAAACACTTGTCGAACTGTAATGTAATCTCTGAATAGTGAACTTTGAGGACACTCGGAATGAAAATTCGATAGTTTCTTGATGGGTAGGCAGTTAGTTTAAAAATCTAAAGAGTGCAATATTTTAAGGATAAACAATATACTAGTGTAAACTACTAAGTGATAAATAATAATAGATATAAATAAATTTAAGTATATTAAAGTGTATTTTATTTTTATAATATTTTCTTTTTATTTTAAATCAAATGAAATGGTAATGCCTGTGTTAATATATTTGGCCTTAGACGTAACACTTAAAATGTAAACAAGTAAGAACTAGTTGCGCGAGCTGGTATAAGTGATGTTAGAATTATTTGTGCTATATTTTGTTCAACTAAACAATACCTCAGTATTGTGAACCAGCGTCGCGTTGTATGGAGTACGCCGTAGTTTTATGTTTCAATGTATTTATTTGCTTGACAGTCCTGTACAAAGTAGATACAATTACAAATGCAATTACATTGGCATTCGTTATTGTACATAATAAAGTATATTTATAATTATTACTTGATCGTTTTATTATTGTCCGAATAAATAAATTTAGTGTGCCGTAGCCACCCCAACATGGTTCAATACTTGTCATGACGGTGGGGTTAAGTAATCTGATAGGAAACGCTACACCTTGGGTGAGGCCAATTAAACCGAAGATGGTGATACCCTTGTACCCCTCTTACAACGGGTAACAACAGAGTTAATAGGTGACAGCAGAGAAAAATGAGGCGGTGCTTTTGCGCACGGGGCAAGGATCAAGTTTGGGAACCTCGCCCCACTGCACTGTCCCAAAATTGGTGGCGTTGTCCTGTGGTGTGGGGTAGGGCGGTCTAAGAATACCCTAACACTCAAACCGAGGCCAGGGTGATGTAAAAGTCATTAAAGGGCAATAGTCTCTCAACATCTAAGAGGCTTCAGCGGGCTGGTTGTTCGGTGTCCGGTCCGTTTCAAAGTGACAGTATAATGGACGGGAGCACCGGACAGCGGTCGTGCCGAGTGATGGCGGTATCATCAATCGGATCAAATCAATCGGATCAAAGTTCCCGGGGGCATGGAAGGAGGGTCGGCTCTGCCTACTTCCAAAGGCAGGGCAGCCCATGGACTCGGCTTCGGCGGTTCGACCGGTGGTGCTTCTGAACGAGACCGGGAAGGCCTTAGAACGGATTGTGGCCTCCCGTCTCGTTCAGCATCTGGAGGAGTGCGCGGGACCCGGACTCTCAGAGTAGCAGTTCGGGTTCCGAGCACGCCGGTCGAGCATCGATGCCCTCAAGCGCCTGCGGGCGGTGAAGGGTGAGGCGGAACGCAGGGGAGAGGTGGTGGTCGCGGTGTCGTTGGACATCGCGAACGCTTTCAATAGCCTCACGCACAGCGTGATACGGGAGGCACCGAAATTCTTCAGGGTGCCTCCCTATCTCGGGAGGCTGTTGGAGGCGTATCTCTTCGATCGCAGAGTGGCTCTCGAGAACCGGTCGGGAACCGTGGAGTGGCGGCGAGTCGGGCGCGGCGTCCCGCAGGGTTCCGTTCTTGGACCGGTCCTCTGGGACGTCGGCTACGACTGGGTCCTGCGAGGCCGTATCCTCCCCGGGATGGGTGTCATCTGCTACGCGGATGACACCCTCGTCTATGCCCGGGAACGAGACTATAAGGAGGCGGCGCGGCTTGCCGAGGTCGGCGTTGACCTCGTGATCAGCCGCATAGAGAGGTTAGGGCTTCGGGTCAGACTAAACAAGACCGAAGCCCTCCTCTTCCGCGGGACCGACCGCAGAGGAGCCCCCAGATCGGAGAGGAGAGGGTCAGGTTGAGCCCCCACATAAAATATCTGGGGCTTATCCTTGACGGAGGATGGACCTTCGGCCCACACTTCGCTATGGTGGGACCGAAGGTCGTGAAGGCGGCGAGTGCGCTGGGCAGACTCCTCCCGAACCTCGGAGGACCCAGCGCCGCCTGCAGGCAGCTGTACTCCGGTGTCTGTCGGAGTATGGCGACGTACGGTGCCCCGGTTTGGGCGGATCGTCTCACTGCGAGGAATAAGGCCCATCTGCGCTCTGCGCAGAGGGTCGTCGCAGTGAGGTCGATCCGGGGGTACCGTACGGTATCGTGGGCTGCAGCGACAGCCCTAGCCGGCGATCCCCCGTGGGAGCTTGTGGCGGAGGTTCTTGCCGAGAGCTGCTCCTATGTCTCGGATAGGAGGGCTCTCGGCCTGAACCCCACGCATGACGAGATCCTACGGATTCGCCGACTAGGACATGTGGCGTTAATACAGAGGTGGGGGCAGGACCTAGCGAGGCAGCCGTACGGTAGAGAGTTAACGGCTGCCTTGCGCCCGGTCCTCGAGCGGTGGATGCGCCGTAGGCGCAAACCCCTCACCTTCCGTCTAACGCAGGTGCTCACCGGGCATGGTTGCTTCGGTGAGTATCCGTGCAAGACGGCCCGCAGGGAGCCGACGACTCGATGTCACGATTGTGACGCGGCGGTGGACTCGGCCCAGCACACCCTCGAGGTGTGCCCGAGATGGGCGGCGCTGCGTCACGATCTGACATCAGTTGTCGGAGGGGACTTGTCATAGTCGAGCATCATCCTCGCGATGCTCGGCAGCGACGAGTCCTACAAGGCGATGGCTTCCTTCTGCGAGACCGTCATGTCCCAGAAGGAAGCCGACGAGCGGGTGAGAGAGGAGGCTGCCCACGCGGCCTCCCCCCGCCGACGAAGAATGGGGGTACGAAAGAGGCGCTATCTGCAGCGCCTTCAGTAGTGCCCCTGTGTTCCGTGTCGGGCCGGGATGGGATCCCGGTCCACTTCCAATGACACGGCGTCGTGGGGACTGTCTTAGAGTAGCCGGACAGTCTCCGAGGAGGTGAAGTCTGGCCTTTTCGCCGAGGCCAGCCTGTCGCTGGAGGGGTCCTGTTGCCTGCAGATCCGGGACCCTCCACTTATAGCGGCTGATGGCTCCCGTAGGGGTTTAGTTGGTATTGTTACCCAATGGCCGAGTCCAACATAGGTCTGGGGGTCTACCCGGGCTCCCAGGTATCATGCGTAAATGCATTCCCCTTCGTCACCAAAAAAAAAGAAAAAGGGTGGCGGTAACCATGGAACAAGGGGTGCTAAGGATGTCCGGGCTACGGATCGCTACCGTCCATTTGACCTGCCTAAGTATAACGAACGAACGCTTCGACTAGATAACTACTTGGTTGAGCTGGAGGTGGAACTGGGAAAATCTGATTGCACGTTCTGCGGTTATGTGAAGTCCGAAGACAATGTGAACACCATAACTCTGCCGCCGGGTCAGCTTATTCTACTTCAGGGAAGGCGACACTCCATCACAAGATGGCGTAGGATTCCTCGTGAATAAGTCCCTCGTAGAAAGAAACCCGATACTAGAGATTTCGATCTCTAGTGTCGGGTAGGGTGGCGTATCTCATACTTAAGCTCACTAAGAGGTACAGCCTCAAAGTGATACAAGTATACGCACCAACCACGACACATTCCGATGACGACCTGGAGACAACTTATGAGGATGTCTCAAAGGCCTTACATAACAACTATAAGGCCCATTTTAATGTTGTTATGGAAAACTTTAATGTCAAAGTGGGACTACGAAATGGTGTTGAATCGAGTCTGGGGGCACGTAGACTTGGAAGGGGAAATCGCAGGGGACAAGGGCTGTTAAACTTCCCTGAGAAAGTGGGCCTCCTCTCTATGAAGCCCTATGGTATGTGGACATGGCAGAGCCCCGATACTGTGACAAGGAATGAGATTGACTTTATTATGACGGACCGCAAGCATATATTTAGGGATGTCGCCGTGATCAGCAGGGTTGGAACCAGAAATGATCACCGATTGGATAGAGGTTCCCTGAATATAGCCTTTCGACGCGAGCGTGTCCGATTAGTACAGTGAATACTCCGACCCAGCTTCCGACAAACCATGGCAGGTTACGAAAAATTCCAACTGGAGTTAAAAAACCGTTTCGATGCCCTAGATATATCGGAAACTACAATGGAAATTGAGGAGGACATGAGTGGCGTGATTGATTGCATGCGTGACGTGGGTGAAGGATATTGTAGGAGTAAGTATACGAGCAGGAAAGCTAAACTCTAGGATGAGACGCTTGGACTTATGAGGGAACGCCGAACACACGAAAACGTTACGGAATCCGCAAACTAATACGCCAAGACCTTGGCAGCTCAAATACGCAACGGGTTCTCAATACCCAAGGGACTGAGCATAATAGAGGATCGAAGGTTTTTGTGGAGAAGCTTGGAGGAAGTCATACGACAAAGGTTAGGTCTGATTCTGGGGTTACTGTTTCTTCTGAACCTGTGTACCTAACTGAGATCGAAGCTTTCTATAGCAAGTTGTATACGTCGCACGCTCGTTATCAGGATACCCTAAAGAACGCACCGCGTGCAAGCCTAACACGACATTCGTCTGGTGACCTACCGAAAGTCAGCTTGAGTGATATTAGTCTGGTTCTTGCGCGGCTTAATTTTGCGCAGGCCATTGTTTATCAGCGGAGAACAATGCTGCGATAGTGTCGATACAGTGACTCCGCGCGCGTGGCCGCGGCGAGCTCTCAAGCGCGCCCGCTGCGATTATAGCCTAGCATAAAAAGAGCCCGCATAGCGGCGCCGCAGTCACACCAGCGCAGCGCCAGACATGCCGGGGCTCACCAGTACCGTCCTCATCGTTTATTTCATATTCGGAACATTCCGAAATGCATGTGCAGGTAAGACTTATTTATTCATCTTTAGTGGTTTTTATGTATATCATAACTGCATAAAGGAACCAACAAGTTAGGCCAACGAAAACACACAAGCCGCACGAAACACAACAGCATGTCATTTGGGGGCATGTTTGTGAGAAAGTTGTATCACCTCGTTGATGTTGGCCCAATTTGCTACACTGCTCACCGAAGACCGCTGAGCGCTGACCGCTGACTACTGACTGCTGACGACGGAAGCTGACCCCATGGCACGGTCCCAAAGTTGGAGTGGATCTGGATTGTCAGTTCCAAACCAGCTATGGTTCCAGCCTTGTCGTGGCGCTGGGGTTCAGCAGCCTGGGTTTAAACCAGGCAAATTATTCGAAGTTAATTGAACCGAGTGGGACGCTCTTTGTGTATATGTTATTAGAAGTAGGGACTAAAAATTAAACTAAAGGACGAGGACGGGAGCCTCAACATTATTGCACTGTCTCAAAGATGGTGAGGTTTTCCTGAGGGCAACGTTGGTCGAGGTTCCCGGTTGCACAGATTCGAGGAACCTCAACATAGGTCGACGAATGCAACCTAGGGTTTTAGTGGATGTTGAGTGTGAAGACACTTTTCGTGGACGCGTGGAAAAATCCAACTGAAATACTAAGCTATACATGCCATTGAAACAGAGAAAAATTATGCTTTCAAATCAATCAAAAATGGCAATAAGTGAAATAATGTAGATGACGTAATAAAGTGTCCACTATGTTACAGAAAAAAGAACCATTACAAACTTATATTTGCAGAAAGTTTCATACATATCGTTCCCGCGAATGCAAGTCTGCCAACGTAATAAAATAAAAAAACTGTTATGAGTCGCTTTACCTTTGAATTGGATTGTTGCTATTTGTTTTTAGTAGGCAATCAAATTGTGATTACTCTCCGGCCAGAGGTGACAGGTCCCAGGACACCACTCAACAGTGTGGGTAATTAGCCCGTAGTTCCGATTGACGTTTATGATTTTGTTTTTATTTTGCTGTGCAGCGGAAATATTTATTTAATAGTGATTCTGTCGTTAGATAAGAATGTAAAGATTAAGGCAAACAACTGTGTATATTCATCAAAGATTCACAAAACGAAAAAACTGGCAGTCTTAAAATATTACATAAAACAAAACTACGATATTGATGTCTTAAGTTTACGCGAATGTTAGACATTACAATAAAACTAGGAGCATGTGATCACTTCTAGAGTGGGGTTCCAATGTTTACAAAGATATTTTTTGCTTCAATTTCAAAAACTGTATAAAAGACTACTATTTTTGCCTTGTTCCTTTTCTTTTCAGTTAGTTTTAGGAATATAACATACTGCATAGCAGGTGGTAGCGCCATGCATAGTGCATGGCTCCGATTTCTCGTTTGCCCCCTATTCTATAAAAAAGTAATATGCTAGGCAGTCGGGTTTATGTTTTTTCAATTACTTTATTTTATTCTCGCGATCCGCCGCTGCTCACTAGCCCGCGAAGTGCGGGGACCAAATTGTACATTAATTCCTCGGGAGTAGCTCTGTAGGCATGGATGAAAACCGCATAAATTTGAGAAAATTGATCACATACAAACAGACATCTTTTAGGTACTTTGTTTTATATATAAGATTTTTCTTCTTAGGTTCCGATTATTTTTCAAACTTTTTGAATATACGGCCCCTCTTACGTTACCTGCACTCTACGTTCGTACGTCCGCCGGTCTGGCTTCTGTGCACCGTTTGTATGTGTTTTCATAGAGTGTTTGCGAATACGACATTAATTGAGAAGTATGTGTCGTCGTAACTGGGGCACTACCCAGCGGAACTGTTGCGAGATTTAAATCCATACAAAACGTATCATATCATGGATACTGTTTTCTCTATCGAAAAGCTTTAAGCGCGAGGGTTGGTAGGAACGCCTGGTTTAAATGATTAACTTGAAGATGTGATAAAAATTGTGAATTCTATCAATGATAAATCCTTTCAAAGTATTTCGAATCCTTTGTGAAGACATAGGTGCGCTTCATCACAACCTTATCACATATAGGTCAGGTCGCTATACTGATAAGAGTTTTAGAACTTAAAGCAGAATTGATAGTGTTCTTACAAGATGCAAAAACCAGAAAGTTTGAAATTTATCATTTCTGTCAGATTTGTTTAGTCATCTCAATAATCTCAACATTATCTCCAGGCAGAAAAGAAAATATTTTAACAACGAAAGATATCGTAAAAGTGTTGACGTGTTTTGGCTGAAAATGAAACAAGCATATCAAAATTTGATGTTAGATAAAACTTTAAAAAAAAAGGAAAAAAACTTCAATAAGAAAATAATTATATCATTAATGGTTCAAAGCATAGAATTAAAAACGTAGAAGAAAGATTTTATATTTTCTTAAAAATAGACAAGCACAATCAAAATTTTTGTGAGAAGGATTTGTCACCGAAATTTTATTTTACTGTAGTGAACCACGTTGAGTTTTGACTGTTGTCTTTTCGTGATGAGCTACTGTGTAAGACTTCACGACTCCGCTGGGGGTCGCATCCCACAGTTTGAAAAGCACTGGGTTATTCAAGTAAACAAAAAACGATCTTTGTCAAGCTTGTAATCCTTAACTAAGCGGCTGCTTTAGCTGAAAAGTGTTAAAGGAGCTTAACACCTCACATGATATTTTACGTAAACTCTTATCTCTTATTTCTTACAATCTGTGTCAGTTTGAAAATGTAATATTATCTTGTCTTCGTTAACTCTCAGAATCAATACGGTCCGATTGATGTATTAACTAAGTAACAAATGTACATACATACATAGACAGCTAAACACATAAACCTTCCGTTATATAATTAAATAAATATAAGTTCGGGGCCGAAAAAATCCAGAATATAAGTTGTTAACGTCATTAGACACCGGAAGTCACATTTGGATGCCTGAAAAAGAAAAGGCATTCAGGTGTACTTTGTTGCTTGACCACAGACGAGTCTGTACAGCATTTGTATAGTATAACTTGTATTTGGAACCTGCACTTACGCAGCGGAAGCGAAGAGACATCCAACGCAGCTTCATCGGTTGCTAGAAGTGCTCGTCGGGTGACGAGAAGATAGGTTGTGTAACTAATATAGCATAACAGGGTAGACGAGTTGCAGTCTTTTTCAGTTGTGTTGTTTCACATTTCTGTTTCGTCAATAGATCAGCAAGGTGAAGCAGTAGCGACAGCAGAAGCCCAGGCAGGTCTGCAAGGCGCCAACCCGAACTTCGCCAGGAGACCGGCGGCCCCGGGGCAGCCCCGGCAGCCGGCGGCGCAGCTGCAGGGCGCCTACAACCTGGTGGAGTGCTACGCGTGCACGAGCTGTCCCGACGTGCTCGCCAACACCACGTACAAGCTGTGCCCTTACTCTCCCAACGCCCTGACGCAGGGGCGCTGCATCATATACGCCGAGAAGTATAACGGTCAGTAAACACTCATACCGTTCATAAAACGGAAAGGCATCCTGTAGGTACAAGGTGCCTTTCCTACAGGACACACAGGAGTGCAAGTAGAGCACGTCAGCTACGACCAATCTGCGCTATCCCCGGACGCTATAACAAACACAATCTTCCACCTACATCTTCTCGTCCTGTCTAACCTGTCAATAGTACACTACACCTAGCGGGTACTAAATTCACAAGCTCATACATTACTTAACCTTGCTATGTATTTTGTTACAAAGAAAAAGTAATATATTTTTGAACATCTAATATTATTTTTGCAATGTGTTTACAACTATATAAAAACATTAAAATATATAAAATCTTATTTATAATGGTTACCACTGGCTGCAATACAGCCCTTAAAACGTATTGGCCCATGATCACCAGAAGCATGCGCTGTAATACCACCTATATGTAGCTTTCTCTCTCTCTCATTTTATTTCACTACTTTATTCTTTTTCAACTAGCAGCCAAGAAACAACACGTGCATTGCATATAGGCTGCAAGTCGTAAGTCATCTTCTAAAATAGGCGTTGACGAACAGTGCATTGGGGGTGCCTGAGGATCGATAGTTATCACAAATGGCTCCGACTGTTTGGCCCGCTATATGTATACGTAAGTATAATAATGTTTGCAGGTTCATTATCACGTTTCTTCCAGAGAGGAAAGAGCATTCATATGTTCGCGGGTGCGCTTCGGAGCTGGGTTCGTGCGCCGACATCAAGGGCCTGTACGGTGGCAAGAGTCAATACGTCGAGCTCCTCAGTTGTGCCGAGTGCGAGGGAGACAGGTGCAACGGAGCCCCCAGGTCGCTGGTGGACGTCACAATAGCAGTCATCAGCCTGGTGCTGGTGCCGATGTTAGGCAAGTGCACGTTAGCGTAACACTAGCTGCATTTGTTCCTTTGGAGGAAAAGCTACCAAAATTAAACAGCGAAAGCATATCTGCATGTGTGTGCTTATTTTGAAAATTTGCCAAATTGATGCAAAAGTGCAAAAGATTAAAAGTCTTTGTACTTTCAAATTAACTGGATATACTATCAATAAATAAAGAAATATACTTATGTAATAAGGCAATATTTTTTTGGTAATGATAAATAAGATGCCGCCAAATAGTAAAGCGAAAAAAAAATCAAAATTTAAAATCCTTGTATATTTATATGCACCATGTTAATCCATAGACCTCGCATATTCTACAACGCAGTTGAGCAACTAATGTCCATGGATTACCAAACAAGTTTACCTTGAGTCGGATCGTTAGTGGGTACTTCATTACATAAGTCGTAGAGCACACACTAAGCATGTTCCGAACATATTACTCATAAATGCAAGAGTCTCATAAGTTTCTATAAACGATTTCTGTAATATTTTGTTTATTTTTATATCCCCTTTCCCCTTCCTAATGAAAGTACTTTCGACGGTAGCGTAACGCGGAATAAGCTCTTGCGGGCCTGGCAGCGGCGTAACAGTAGGGTAGACAACACGGCAAAACGCTACGGAGCCCGGCCTGTAGTAGCATATAGGGGGCCTACGGTCAGGCCGTGAGCTCAAGTGGACGCTATGTCTCGATGATTGTTATTTATTTTTAGTAGAACACGCCGTTCAGTTAGTGCGGGCCTCAAGCGGTATGGTTACGCCCCTACGGCCGAGTCGATGAGGCCCCCTCTCCCTATTGTTTTCTTAACAGTGTGGGTGAGTATAACGTGTGAGTGATTGAGAGTGATAGTGACTCGCGTCGCTACGCGACTCACTATCGTCATTGCACTATTCACTACTAGCTCTGATAAGAGAAAAATATATTTGTACTTTATGAGAACAGTTAATTAAGTGCGCGAAAATATTTTATTATACATAGTTAACCAGCCACATTTTGATATGTTTGTGTAATTTAAGTAATTAAATTAATAAACTGTAATGTTGAATCACAATAATCTGATAAAATTTACAGAAATTACGTTTTGAATGATACAACAGTATTTACTTAGACGCCGTGTACACTGTGTGACCCGAGTCGCAAACTCTGCGGAGGTAGGTATAGCTAGTAGATCGCACCGATTTAAGATTTTCACTCATAAATTTAAAAAATGTATGATATTTTCAATTAATTACAATTTATTAGAATCTTAAAAAAAAAAGAAATCTCAAGAATAAATATCGTAGATACTTCAACATAGATTTCGTTCGCGTCGAAAACTTAAAATTAGTACTTTTTATGAGTAATTTTCGATCAGTAATTGGGTTCTATTCAGCGTAACATTTTCCATATGGAGATATATGTAGCTACATATAATGAAACATACAGTAGCCTCGTAGTACGTATAAACGCCCATCTACCACGAATAGTTAGATTACGGCTATGATGTAGGGCGAGTCATACGCGACAGTGGTGTTGTAACTTGTAAGTGCAGATCCAAACGTAACAGATATTCCTACTGTAATGAAGTGTAAATCCATGTTTGTTATACTTTTAAGCAAAAACATCTGAAAGTATTGAGTGAAGTTTAAAAGTAGTATAACAATTACTTTGCCGCAAACAAACTGATTGTAACAGATAAAGAAGTCATTACTGCAGTGTTGCCAAATCAGAGTATTCTGTCGCGTTTCGTCCGGTGTGCGCCGGGACAAATGAGGGGCCTCGCGTCTGCTACTCATACTCTGGCAGCTGTTACGAGCAGGTAGTCGCTAGTCTCACTGGTAACGCGCAGTGCAATAAAATAGTCAAACTAGTTACTACCAGTTTAGTATAATTGAGCCAGCATATCATAAGGAGTCCAACCGAGCGGCGCCACGGTAATGTCCTTAAGTACTGGGAAGCCTTGTGCGTGCAATACTCACGTCGGTACAAGCCAGACGCTAAATACTCGAAGCTTGTAATGTAACGAGTTAAAGGCTGAGTTTAGTTTCCTCGCTCATGTGGACACTCATGATATGGGCGCAGACCCCAGGTAATTAAAGAAACTCAAAACGACTCAAATCTGCCACACGCAACTATCGACGTGCATCGAATACTTTATACTGGGGTGTCCGCTCCTCCCCTCCACAACCAATTTATTACGTAAGTAACGTGTGCTCCTCCCCATTTGAGTTGGACATTGACCCCTATCACCCGTTATGCCATATCCCGAAAATTTTATTCCAGTGTAAAATGTATCACATCATCTTCCGATTTCATTGTAAGTGTTTCGTACCACCAAAGCAAAAAAAAAACACGTGGAAAGACAAAGCGGAACACGTCAAACACACTGACACATGAACACACGACTACACGAGCGCTCACAAACGACACTTGTGTGAGTATAGTAGCGACTGTGTGAAGTGAGACCGTTTGAATGCGTTGTTATGTGTGACAGTAGGAGTGTGCGACGAGCCAGAACTTACCATCGACATTGGCCGGCCTGGGGAGAAAGTGTCGATCAACATGACCTTTGTCTTGTCCAAGTTCATCTTAAGGCCAATAAGTCGGGAGGATTCATTTAGGCTGTGCCACATTTCCTGCAGCCCTCCAGCGATACGATCCAACATAATCATTATAAGAACTAAATGAAAATCTGACATATTGGCGATTTCTGCGAGCAAATCTTTCATACGTTCATTGTTGAATGCAGGCTTCTTTTACGAAGTGTCTGGGGGATGGTAAAGCATTCCTTATAACAATACATATTATTATTCCTCACAATGTACCGCCGTGAAGTGACAGCTAACACGTTTCATTCCGTTTGTGGAGTGAATGAGGAGGACAGGAGGGCAACGCACCTGCATGACAATTATGCAGATATCTGACGCCGGTGCGTCAGATTCATAAGGCTACGATTGCTCGTGTCCCCTCTACTTGTATTGTTTACTTTATAAATATTAATGATCCTTCTCGTTGAATTCCAACTACGACGGTCGATAGGCTACCCGCTCGATCTCCACCGCGACAGAACGGCATCCGACACGACCGGATATCAGGCTCAGGAGTGATGCTCTCCGCCTGCCACACACAAAATAGTAACTGAGAAATCCTAAAAGTTCCTTTTGGTCCGACTCGGGTCTCACGATCTGTGACGGAAGTCACCCCCCATTAGACCGCGAGGCCTGCTGGAGAGCATCCGCTTATACTCAGTGGCTGGTGACACCACAATTTCGTTAAGTCCGAGAGTGACGCATATCTGTCTCATATATAACATGTCACCGGAACTGTCAACGGAATATAATTTTTGAATTAAGAAATTATGTCCGAGTTATTTTTTGTGTTAAATCATTGTGATGGAAACGTCGATCTGAGAAAACGAAACAGTGCGTGAATAAATTTCCTAGCTGCGTATCTTTTTCCCCTATTTTATGGGGCATTGACCTTCGAACCTAATATAATCAATGCAAGAATTGGGAGTTGGCCATAGTCCATTTTTTAATGTCAGATGGAATGGTGACCTATTCCATTAACATGAGGAGTTAATTTACTAAATTAACATAGAGAACGTTATTGTTTCATCAAACACTTATAAAGTAACGTCTACAAATATTCATGTGGAAGTCTGTATGTAACACATCCATGTTCCGCTTTCATTCATGCGAAAAATATTGAATGAATCGGCGAGATCTTTGATGGGATAACACAAATTGCGTTGAATCCACATAACTTCAAACATACTACTAGAAAATATATTCATATGAAAGTTAAAAATAAAATATAAGTTTAATTGTGATGAAAATAAATAAGACGATTTTTAATTTTTAGCGGCCTTGGCAATCCGTTCCCACCACTCCTACCCCTATGTCGCCCGGAGCGATAGCGGGAATCGCTGTGACTGTAGAGTCCTGGTAAAAGTTAAAACTCTCCTGGAACACAAACGAATTTTGTCAGAAGATTTTTAAACTTATATAAGTTTCGATTGTAGGTGTGAAATGTCATTTTTGACGCATTGAGAGTGAACAATTTGCACATACTATTTACCACTGCCTGTAACATTTGATTTCATGTGAATCTAACTGAAATTATCGTTGATAATAATACACTCTATTGTCACTTCTTGATGGAAATTCATATTATAACTTTAAAAAATGTACTGCTTATACTATTTCCACAAATTTATTGATTTAAAATACATATATTACTCACCAGTAATATATGTACTACTGAAGTTACTTGATTTTAAATTTTCATTGCACCTGTACCTGTACCTGCACCATGAGAAATATAAAAATATCCTTTCTTTTTTTCATATTTGTTATTTGTAGCAAATGAAAATATTGCTTACATCCAGCAATATATATGTCATGATTTTTATTATATTTTTTCAAATTTTGAGCAAAAAAGTACCTATTCGTAAAAAAAAAGTCAGTTATGAGTGATCGAGGACCACTTCGGTCCTCATAATATTGGGTATAGCACTAGGTAACTTTCATAACTATACGAAGTTTGTAATAATAATCTGACACCTATGGATATGTTTTAATCTAGCTATATAACTATACAGATTACTTTTAGGTTTCATAATTATTGAATAAGAGTTGGAAGTCATTTCAATCGACCTCTCGTTCGAAAGGACAGGCTTATACCTGTAATATTCGTTTACTAAAAAAATAAAGGAAAATTCTGTTGGTGCCCAGCGCAGTGACGCTAGCAACGCACACCAAAAATATTCCATTCGCTCATTCGCTCGTAATTGCGCGCTGTTCGTCGTTCTGCGCTCAACCTTCACTCTCCGAGTTTAGGCGGCAATCGGCATTAGTCGAACGAGACTTATCCGGATCGTTTGTGTCGTGTGCTTTGTTTATTTTGCGTTGATTCAAGTGCATTGACATAATGGCAAAACTCGCTTTTTTGGTGCCACTTTTACTCCTCGCCGTGTTCATACAAACAGGTGAGTCAATCTTTGTTTTATGATTATAACAAGAATGTTTGTTTACGACTCGCGTATCTCGTATACTCGTGGAGATCGCACAATTTAATTTCTTAAAAATGTGTAAATAAAATGTTTGTGTCGTACACAGTGCGTGTTAGTAGTAGTTGTGCACGACACAAACTTCAAAATAATAATCCGGGTGTTTTGTAGAGACGTTTGCAATATTTCAAATGGCGCTTGTTCATTTATGTATGTGGAAAATTATTATGGAATAAATAATAGGAGTTAATGGTACGATGATTATTGTAACTTGTCATATGAGAAGGAACATTTTAATGCATTGTAGAGTTCGCTCAACTTTTTTAATATATTAACATTTTATACATAAATATATATGTATAAATAAACTGTTTATATTGCTTATGGAGGGTTTGACCCGTGGATACGTGGTTTTACGATTTTATTGGAATTACGGAAATCACTTAAACGATTTAAGAATCGAATTCAATTAAGTTAGGGCTTAATTGAAACTAATTGGTAGTACCTCACGCCTGTTATACTCGAAGAGGTAGACAGAGGTGAGCTAGTACATCCACAACTCGTAAGTACAGTAGATATACCAGCACGCCCACTATTAGCCAAGGTACTGATGCCCATGATGTCATGTCAACTAATTGGACACTTTGTGAAATGCCATTTAGGCCCCTAATGCAGCGACCGATTCACCAATACTTATTACTCGCAGGAGTCCCTCGGGCTCCAGGGCGCCACTACAACGTCACAGCGGAAACTATGCCCTTCAAAATAAAACTGTTTTTTTATTAATATACAATACTGAGCTCTCTATTCGATCTCTACATTAGCTACAGTGCCAAATGTAGTGTGTACGGCGATAGAATACTGCGATGTAGAGGCGCGATAGCGTTGTACACGTTACACAATGGAGGTGATTATATAGGAGCAGGGCTATCGACTATTATTTAAAAAAATCGCTATATTAACATCAGCGTAGTCCCCACTTAATGTAATTCGCGTATGGATTGATTGACTTTTGTAGCTGAAATTAATGAAATCCATTGTTTGCGGCTTTGTTTCCTATATGTAACAACGGATAATGATTCGTCCATATACTCTGCCAACTACGTCCAAATATTCGTTGAATTTAAATTTCATCATCAAAAAATTAATTATATGATAACGATAATCACTTCCTTATATTTAATTTATCATGGTTCCTAATTGTAGCTAAAAGTTTTATTATTATTTTTACGCATCAAACATTTGATACAATTCAAATATAATTTCAATAATAGTAAATAAATAATGAGTTCATGACATAAAACAACATAATTATATAAAGAGGTTAAAGAAATATTTTTGAGATATTTTATTATTACTACCATTGATATCATAAAAAGACAAATATAGTTAATTAACGGTATCTCGTGATACGTCTGCGAGGCAGCACTGGTGCAACGCTCTTCTTGAAAAACATCTTGATAACTGTACAATTGCGTACGACTATCAAATTTGATGTTCTTGCAAGTTTTGTGCATCAAATGTTGAAATGTTGAAATGAAAATCTGTGCTGTGTCGCACAGCGGCACACCAGATACTGACTCTGTTCCACCGCATCCAATTGTTTTAAGTTATTTCTGTAAATTGTATTTCTTATTCTTTGATGTGGATTATCTAAAAAAGAAAATTTTCGTCACCGTCGTCGGCTTTGTCTCAGATATTGCACTGTAGCTCGGTGCATACGCGTCTGTGTCAGTTTGTACCAATGCGCAGTAATATCGGCGTGACCATTCGTTATGCAAATGCGTTGTGCACCTAGACCCCGTCCCCCACAATGGACCACCGGCTACTCTCGTAGTTAACTTCAAGAAGTGGGTTGGTTTAAACATTACAATGACGTAATTAAATAAACACAGTAAGAAAAGTGTGGCAGCCCTATCGGAAGGCCTGCTCGTGACGCGTGCATTTTAAAAAGCTACCTAACTTGTTTCGCAATACACCTATACACAAGTAACGCGAGGGACACGCCGCTGGTTGGCGAGCACCGCTCCAGCCTCGGGAGTTCACTCCGCAGGTGGTGTACGAGGCGCCACGCGCCATCTGCAAACGTACAGTTTATTTATGTGCGGAGCATTGTGGATGTTTGTGGGCGTTAATGATCACATGGCTAATGTTAGTCCTGTGTGCTAGACGACGACCGACGACGTAGTTTAGTTATTAGTCATAGTAAGTTCGTACCTACTGAGCGGTGACGCGGTGAGACTAGTGGAACAGAGCATCACCTACTGCCAGGCGAATTGGCATTGTAAAGTCATTGCTGCATTGCAGCCGAGGTCCACGTATATCATTAAACAAGTTCTAGCATAATATAACATAGAGATATTGGGCTTTAATTCCTTTTAGCTCCTACTACTTTCTTATAGAGCGTTAAACTAGGTACTTTACCTATAAAAGGGCTCATAACACCTCTCCGACGTCTGTGAGAGTAGCAGAAGCGATGTCTGCTGTTGTATCGCGCATGTTGCTCATGTGGTGACCAGGAAAATGGTCGGTCTTTCTTACGATCCCAAACCTAGTCTCTCATAGCAAATCCGATGAAGCTGTGTTAGGCTTATCTTCGCTACCATAGCATAAGTTCTGGTCCGTAAAAAAAAAACAACATTCTTGGCAAATGACTTCTGTCACAACTTGAGCCAGGCGCTTTCATCAGTGTTGAAATATTGTGCATTATTCATATTTGTAATAATTTACCCCATCCATATCTATGTATAGGTGTCCCGAATTATATAATGGCGCTTGTAGGTCTAGGAAAACTTCGTACCACCTGATATGTGGCTACATTATATTACATATATACAAATAAATTATATTTATTGTCTAACTTATACTTAAATTGAAAATAAGGGCTAACAATTAATTTCGGATATTTGAATGGAAATGGTCAGATATGTATGGAGTAATGGCTGTTATATTTTTCCTCCTGATGAGTCATACGCCCATCAGATGCTTTACACGCGCACAATTTAGGTCGCATTCTTGGTCGACGTCAGAACACTGTGGCCGTCCTTGCAAATGCGAGTGTAGTCATTGACGTCCTGAGTCCCGTATCTATAGCGTTGTTCTCGTAACCATAAACAATGGCACTAGTTATCTACAAAGGAGTCTATAATCTTGTGTACTAAAGTATTTATGACGTCATTACGGTTGCTCAGTGGCCGAAGTTCGTGCTGGTACGTCATAATTTAATGTCAGGTACATTTAACACAAGGTACACGTTCAATCTATATTTTATTTAGTGCCGGTCAGTGCATTGGTTTTTGTAGAATATAATAATGATTTAATTATAAATAAAATAAATTTCAGAAATAAAATATATTTATTTGTTAATATAATTTCCCATTATTTACTTTAAAGAGTTATAGCGATGAGGATTATTTCGTACTCGCGAGCGCAGATTATAAATAATTGAGAAAAACTGTCAGTTAGTTTTTGTCAATAAATATAGAGAGGTGGAACAAACATACGCTTGTACCTGCTCCGTGTAGATGTGTCTACGGATGTGCAGAACGCTTGACACAACGACCTTCTGGTTTGTAAAAGAGTATAGTAAACAATGTTGTTAACACTCATTTACGTGTAGCCATCTGAGAATACATTTTGTAGTGTAGAGGACACGACATGAAACTAGATGAAACCTAATTGCATAACGTTTACGCCATGCCAAAGTTTGTTTGTGTGTTGACTTCTCACGTAACAAGGCCATAAATGAGTCTGTATAAAATTTGGCACACAAATTTGATTTGAAAACACATTTTTTTACTTATAACAAAAAAAAAGATATCTACCAAGGATAGACGTTACGCTATTAAAACGGCGTGGCATGTGTCATAAAATGGATGTTTTGAAAATAGAATGTGTCATGGTTGATTATATTTATTTTTGTTTTAAAAAACTTTAGAATCCAATCGGCCCGTGGCCTTTACACTCTTCTTTCATTCTCCTGTGTATGTGACCACCCATCTGTCACTTCCACATGCATATTGACGAATTTCGTGCAGTTTGTGTATTTCTGGTGTTCCACTGTGAGAAGGAAGGAACAAATCTGAGCAACCTTGGTTATAATATGGAGATAATTATAAAAGTATATTATAATTTAGATAGAGCATAAAGCCGTTGGCCCTAGCGTCTGAATAGCGCATAACACAAACAAAATAGCAGACACTCGTGTTAGCTATGTTACGTAAAGCTACGCGACGTACATTTTGATCTGTGTCAATATATCGTAATCCATCGACACCAATAATAAAACTGTCTCAATAACATAACGCCGTTTATAATCGTGACACATTTTCGACATTATTGCTACATAAGAATGCGACGGCGGCGGAAGGCATTCACATTAATTAGTTAATAATCAACTGGCAATACATTAACCGAGCACAAACATACAGCGGCCAGCAGGTGTGAATGTCTCAAGTGTGGAGTGGTTGTTGGGGCGGGCTTGACACTTTTTTGTTATCACGAGGAACGCATTGGCGCGCCTGCACCAGACCTGAGTCCAGTGGTGTGTGAGGCTCGCGGCACATTATACTGTGGAATACCCACAAAACCCATCGCCGTGCCTGTGGTGTGGCCCTCCTCATCAGAAGATTTGCCCGTACCACAGGACAACCCCGCCAACTTTGCGACAGTGTAATATGGTTATATAATAGGTTTACCACCTACGAGCTTTGCACAAACAACACTGAAGTGCACACACCCGGTGGGCCCGGCTCCAGGGCGGCGGATGTGGTTGTGCAGGGCACCGTCCTCCTCCTACTCGGCCGCTCCGCACGATACGGTTACAACATCCGCTAGAAAAGGGCTTTCACTTTTTTAAATGGCGTCGCTTGACACACATTAGGGCCCGTCGCTATGCACCTACTCTATTGACTTTCACGCCTTGATATTATAAGGCTATTTCGCTTGTACACCCGACTGCGCTGGTAGAGCACGTAGTTTTTAACAGTTGAAACATCTACGACCGACATAACCGGCCAATAACAACGCATATTCACGCCAGATCGCCTACACGGTGGGCAGAGAGGACCGAAGGCCATAATATGTCAGGGTCCTCACATAGGTCGTTTCCTCCGCGTGCATAACGCACTTGCTGGTAATAAAATAAAAATGTGATGTGGCTGGTCCTCCTCTCGGAGGTCGCCTGTGCGCCGGGCGCAACACGGGCGGTGAACTTCTTGTCTGCCGTCACATAAGTACTGCCTTTCTTCTTCTTCTTCTGAATCACACTCTGACAGAAGGGTCATCATACAGTCTTTAGATATTCCTGTATTGTTACTTGTTAGACACAGTAGAGCTTACAGATTTATAGAGCCCTGGTACATCTTCAATTCATTTTGTAATAAAATTAATTTGAATCATTAAATACTATGATTCAGTTTCACCGGCTCTTCTCGGGTCTGGGTCCGTCAGACCCAGTCCTGGTCTGGTGGCAGTGTTTTTAACTTTCATTAAGAAATTGTAAGATCCCATTGTGCTAACTTATATGCTTATGAGTATGCCTAGGCCACACGTCTGAAAGTAAACCTTAACTTTATATATAGTAAAAGATAATGTGTGGTTCATCTCTCTCTTTCTCTCTCTCTCTTGCCTCTACAGTAATACGCAGAACGTAACTCTCCCTCTTTTTATCTTCACTAACTTATACCTCTGTATCAACTTCCGTTCGGCCCGTTTCCGTAACGCATATGGCACGCATTTGCCAGCTTACAGTCCCAAGGGAAAAGAAGTTTTAGTTTGATAAAATGATTGACTTCGACGGTTTGATCGACTTCATTGCATCGGGTCTCCCACCACAGTTTGAACAGTAGTTTCGTCTTCGCCGGGGGAGGCCGCGTCGGTAGCCTCCTCTCTCACCTTTCTGGTAGGACTCGTCGCTGCCGAGAACGATGATGCTCGACTTTGATAAGTATTAAGTGTAACTTTATTTGAGATATCTATAAGTATGGAGGAGTATTAGAATGAACCTTGTAAAACTTTTATCTGCTGTCTCTTAGGATGCGAAGCATCTAAAACCCAATTTGGTTCCCAAAATAGTGTGGTCTATACAATCCATCTATTATATTTGGTAATACTCACCTGATATCCATGTAATGTAGTATTTCAAATTAACACTTTCTAGGGCTCACTTGTTTGCGAAACTCTGATGTAAGGGATTGTTTATCTATAGATATTTACTATTTTATGACACCGTAAAACATTTCCGCTGCGGCAGTTAACTATAGCAGGCATACTCGTACATTACGTCAACTGCGTTTGCCACGCGAAAGTAGTTCGGAGAGCGAAATAATAACGCTGATAGCAGCACGTAGCACGCTAGAGACGACGACTAGAGACGATGACCAGCGAGGGCGAGGCGCTTGCATAAGCAATGGTTGTGCAGATGTTTATAGGTGTGACGTCATTATCAACTGTCTACCCGGACTGCCCCTTTGCCTTCTCAGATCATATAATTTTTTGTTCCTTTTAGTGAAAATTTCTTTAGCGGCGATAAGACAGGGGAAAATATAATGATGCGTTCGTGTCAGCAACATGCTTCCGTTATACGTAGCAGAAGTAAGTGGCGCTACGCTTATACAGAGCAGATTTAAGTAGAGCTACAAGTACTTATTGGTAACACTAATTCTAGCTACGCAGCACTACACGTGTGTGCTAAATAAAGGTCATTGCAATGTGTACTCGATAGTTTTAAGTTTTCACTCCTATTGGGAGTCCTTGTTACATTAGACAGTATAGAGTGGCACACCTCTAAATTATATGTTCCGAGTTTTCTCTGATTGTAATACAAATAAATATAACAATTATGTCCACACAAGGTCAATAGACACTCATAAACATGTGGATTCGTTGCTAAATATAAGTAGTACGATGGCATTGAATGCCGCGCGCGCGGACTGCTATAAAAACATTTACTGCTACAACATCATCATTCAAATAATTCTCATAAATTAAATACTACCGACATACACCTGTACGATAATTAAATACTACCGACATACACCTGTACGATAATTAAATACTACCGACATACACCTGTACGATAATTAAATACTACCGACATACACCTGTACGATAATTAAATACTACCGACATACACCTGTACGATAATTAAATACTATCGACATACACCTGTACGATAATCCCGGGCGACGCTCTGGATCGTGCTCATTTATAACATAATAATTTGAGTAATTATACTTTACTTTAACATATTACATCGTTGGCACCTATGACCTTGTGCCCGCCGCGCAGTGTCTGTGAGCGGCGAGGTTCTATTGTAGGCCGCCATGAAAATACCATTTACTGCTCACAATAGTCTTTACGTAGTACGTAACGCCTTCGAACTATCCAATGCAAAGTGAAGCAAAATCATTTACTTTTTATACATATACATATGAATTGGTATCCTTTCCTCCTTCCCGGCCAATGGGCCGCGGGCTACTCACAAACTGCACGAAACGCGACAGCGGAGCCGATACTTTACGTCGGGATCATCTGAGCGTCTTAATGTCGCGTTTGGTGCAGTTTACGGGCGGCCGGTGGCCCATTAGAGCGCCGGAGAGAAGGAGAGCAACACATCTACATAACAATTATGTGGACTCAGCTATATACGAGAAGCAGCCCTTTGTACCTTATCAGTTCTATACATAGGATATAATATTGTTATTTATTATTCTATATATAAGATACGTTAGAATTATAGCAACTCAGCAAAGCTCTACAGTTAAACAGCACAGCACTCATCACAATGTTAGAAGATAAATACATTATAAAAATGCAATATATTGGCTCGTTCTATCACAATTTATCCTTACTTTACAGTAAGAAGATATTTAATCAAAAACCTATTTAGAATAATGTCTGCGGCTCTTGAATTGGCAGTCTAACAATAATTTTTATCAACAATAGTATCCCAATGAACTTACCCACATGCTCGTTAATGGTGTTCAATAAAAACTCACATCTCGCTACGTTACCTATTGTTGCGCTGCAATAGGAAATTAAACAATGACAGAATAAATAAATCAATGATGTTATCTCCCTATAATCTTTACTGCAATTCGTTAAATGTACTGACGGTGTACACGTACATATGAGCTGCGGAGACTCACCCTATGCTTGTACAGGAGGGTGAGGATACCACTCTGGAGCCGGTAGTGAAGCCCCTAGTAACACCTTGTTCAATAACCAAGTATGGTCCTTCCAGCAACACTCCGGACCAGATCATAAACCTCGATCTACCTAATCTTGGTTAAAACGAATTCCGGACTTATTCAGAGCTGCAGTCTACCCTACATCTAGTCCCGACCTTAATCCGCTGGATTATAACTTATGGTCAGTTTTAGAGAATACAGCTTGCACTAAATAGCCGAAATAACTAGAATAAGCCTTTTATATTTAATTGTAAGATTTCATGTAACGGGCTTGGCCCACCGCACATCCCCGCCGCTGCTGCTCCTGTCGCCAGGACCGACAGCGGCAACCACTACTGACCCTTACATATTATCGCAGGGAGCCCGAGGGAAAAGCTAAAAAACTGTCTTGGGGCCCGCAACGAATTCAATCAGAAGAAAAAAAGGGGAGTAGGAAGTAATTCCAGTTTCCCTCCCTAGTCAAAGAGGGAGACAGTCTTATCCTGTCTCCCCCTTCGACTGGGGAAGCTTTTACAAGTCATCGCAATCAAGATTACACAAAGGCCAGGAAAAGGAGGGAGCATCCAGGTGAAGCCTAGCTGCGATGCACCACGAAAAAAATAATTGAAAGATTAGACAATACACTCTTAGCTAGATCATATGAGTATACCCCGGGGCCGGCTAGTCTAGGCTGTACTAGTATCGTCGCAGCTCCACCGTCCATCTCTATTCTCACGAACATTGAATATAATTTGCACTAATCTCTCAGCAATGAGTCAACGCGTCGCGAGATCTGCCGTGCCCCGGGGTCAGGGCTGGCGCTGGGCCCACTCGGCGCGCGC
Organism: Eumaeus atala; assembly: GCA_017140195.1. Taxonomy (NCBI): domain Eukaryota; kingdom Metazoa; phylum Arthropoda; class Insecta; order Lepidoptera; family Lycaenidae; genus Eumaeus; species Eumaeus atala. The sequence continues at coordinate 117,736 of JAFELO010000918.1, forward strand.
TATGGTAATCTAATTACAGATGTTAACCTATATTTGAACATGCACCTTACTTCACCCGACTGTACTGTACGTAAATTTTGTTATAATATGTTTTGTAGTTTTTTTGCGATAAAATTAAATCGATAAATGTTGCGTCAGAGATGTCGTTTGATTACGGGTATTAGTATATTTTTACATTTTTTAAGAATGCATCGGCATGTCTACAGACATCTCTCTAACTGTCATATATTTCAATGACCTCCAAATCTCCAAACCAACAGGGGAACCTGTTCCGTCTCTCCGGCATCAGCTCCATCTGCAGCTAGCGGCCAGTCAGTCCATGGTCTCTTATTCTCTCATCTCATGGAACGCTAACATTAACGATATGCATTCTGATGAAAGCGTAAACAGTAAAAACTAATGAAACTATTTCAGTGCATAATGTTATACCAACTGACAGACGTTGTTGTGTCATAAATTGAATTTGTTGTCATGGTAACGTGTATACATAAAAAAAATGTTAAGGGTAACAACCCTTATCACTTAGAGGTATGAAATAGAGACAGTAGCCGGATCTCGGACCTACTGAATATGCATAGAAAATTAGATGAAACCACCATCACCAAAACCAAGATGGATGAAGCCGTTTCGGAGGAGTTGGGTAGCTAACATCGTGACTCGAGAACTTTATACATAACATTAATAAATTCAATTAATAAGAATTTATGACTACCGACGCCCATGAACATCCACATAATTACTATGCCGATGCGTTGCACTCCACCTGCCTCCCCCAAGGGGCCAGCGGCTACTCACAAACCGCACGAAACGACACACTGAAAGTGTCACTTTACGGTGGTATTATGTGAGCGAGAGGAACCTCCTCGGTCGTGCGGGTCCAATTCCGTTGCATAGGAGGATATAGTGTCATGCATTATGCATGGCACTACCTCCGCCTATGCAGCATGGCACTACCTCTTACTAAAATTGTTACAATAACATTGCTAAAAAATAACTTCTTATTCTACAGATGCCTACAAATCTAAAATTTGACAGAAAACCATCACACGAAACTTAATGTAACTAAAACATGTATAGCAATTTCGTCGTACAGTGGATCGGACATTTAAATTGAAAGCACAACACGAGTTAATCCACTTACATCGAACGATGACATTACAACAATCAATGAAACGCATTAAGGGCCTTAACAGCCGGAAGAAGACAAATTGCTCTTTTGAACGAAAGTCCTTTAACGTAATTAACAATGCGTCCCCTGCTTCGTACGCCGAGCCTAGTGTTAACCTGAACGTGCAACAGAACTCATAATGGCAGTTTTATGGGCCGGTTGTCCCGAATTAGGGCGATGAAAGTACGTTAATGTAGGTCAAAAAAGGCTACTAGTTCATTGCAAGAAGTTTTGGAGATTAACGAAACGACGAAGCTGAAACAATTATTTGAATTATTGAATTTTGTGCTGAGATAGTTTTTCAGATATTCAGTAGTGCGGTTTTGTTTGATCATACCATCCATCCAGGCATAACAATAACGACAACACATCGCAGTGCTACAACAAACTTGTCACGACCCTGACTCTAAGTTGACTTAGTGTAGGTACTTGTCTTTCAAAAAATGTTTGAGAGTTACCAAAATTAGCCAGCACTACGACACCCCGAGTTCCAGTGCTTTGAAAAAACAGGTCATGCAAACCTTAACAGGTACTTAACATTTTCTATGAAATACTTTCGCTAAAGTAATCGTTCGATGAATCGCACAATAGATTTCGGCTATGAACGCCTATTCGCCTCGCACGTACCACTGCTACCACGTACCACGCACCACCTCGTGCTATTGATTAATGATGCAGTCAATTAGCCCACTTCAAGTCACTCACGTAGAGCCAAACATGTACGTGCCGGTATAGAATAACGACTTGTGATCTTTGTGTAAACATCTGTACAGTAATTATAATGTCCCATAACGATCATAGTAGGGATTAGCTACCAGCGCAGGACATGAACATAGAACACAACATGACAACACGCATAGCGAAGGCGTGTTTGCGGAGACACAGGTGTACGCTCCATTCCCTCTTCTACCTCTTCCGATGCGACGACAGTCCGACGCGACCGAGGGCAGACCAGGGCCAGACCAATCGGTGGTCTCCGAAGCGAACGGGGGTGCATCATCGGCGACTTCTTAACTCCCGACTTTTACTAAATATTGAAATAACACCATCTGGCACCACGCCGGGACCCACAGACCGCAGGATGTGGCTGACCGAACATGCCCGACTCGGACATCAAAAGTAAAATGACACGCAATTCATGATGTATCTACAGCAGCGGGCAGCAGGAGACGGCGCCGCAGGATGCCTTCATTATACATACACAAAGTGTCGGCATTACGCAAATGTATCATACATATGTGCACATACTCTGTGAGAGCATTAGCCGGCTCATACAATAATTACAAGTGCCTGGAGAACTAAATGTAACGGCCCGTATTTGGCTGGCTGTAACCTGCTTATTGATCGTGTTTACCACTAGACCTTCATTATCACTGTCTGCACGTTAGTCCGTACACCAGAAGCACAGCGACCATGTAATCAGTGGACGTGGCCGGCGGAATAATAGTCACAAGACAATACGCAGTTATATAACCACTGTCTGCACGTTAGTCCGTGCACCAGAAGCACAGCGACCATGAGTTAAGTACAATTAAGCTGCAATGCAGTAATATAATGCCTCTTACGGTACAAGCCGAATTGGGAATCGGGAATGACTTGCTTTACACCCCGACCGCCAGTGTGATGTACATGTGATGACAAATCTCGTGTCACAATGTTTGTAGTTGAACTCTTCTAAATGAGTGAGTAGGTATGTTCTGGCTGGGCACAGCTCGTCGAACATATTGCACGGAGACCGCGAGCGACAAGTGCCCAAGGTGTTGACTGAAGCGTTATTCATGTCGATGCTCGAGCGAGCTGCTAGCCACCGCCGGGCGCGCGGCTCGGTGCAGGACGACGTGTAGGACAGTCTCCGGCTCCACCTACGTCACGTGTAGGACAGTCTCCGGCTCCACCTACGTCACGTGTAGGACAGTCTCCGGCTCCACCTACGTCTCAGCCGTAGGATTCATTAGGATTCTTGATATGTGATGCACCAGGTGTCGTCATACATAGTTTATGAGCCACCAAAACTAATTTCTTGTTCTTTCTTTTCTTTTCTGTAATATTTGTGATGTATTATGAAATGTATGTAATGTAACATGTGGTAATCAGTGCCGCTGAGTATGTTTCGCTGGAAACGGAAACTCGTAACTTATTCGACAAATAAGTTTGTAATGATGTAATCAGGAGTTTATTTGGGACATTGTGAAATCCGCCCTAATTCTGTCCGTAAGATTCCATATTTATGCAAAAGTCGTGTTCGTATTGGTGCCCTGCTACCATCGGACGCTGCTAGCCTAGTAACAGCCGCGGATGGCCAGGTGCTAACAGCGCACAACTGGCTCATCTAGGATTTATGTTACATCAATGGCCGACTTGTATTGCAATCTTATTATTCTTATTGTTCTCAAGTACAATTTTCCACGAGAGTTATTAACATGTGTACTGGATTACAAGGCTGCGCTGTCCGTTGTGAATCCACACACTATAGGTCACACGGACCTGAGTACACAGAGGATTGAACTGCTGCTAGCAACAGCACGCGTGTGGGAGGTGGATAGAAGTTACGAGCAATTGATCGAAATAATGTCAAAACCTGGTGGTGGTCATATTATTTCGATCCATTCCAGTTTTCAATTTAGGTAATAGGTAATCGGCTAAAAATTAAAGAATAATAATATTACAACCCGAAAAGTACACAGCCACTAGTTAGCGTCACAGCCCAGGCGCGCGGTGCCTTATTCCTATTGCTGTGTACCTACTGTACGTTACGCAGATATCAATGATTTCGAGAAACTGGCCTTTCAGTTATTTTACAGCCGTATCTATCGTATACATAAGTTGTACTTAGCGAGTGTATTTATATTGTACAATAGTACCCTATTCAGTCAAGTCAAGTCCTAACACTTGTCATGTGACGCTGTAATGGATAATATTGTGTCACGGACCATAACCTTGACATGTGAAATAGTTCGCTTGTTATTTCCGGAGTTTTTAGGACAAAGACAGTCCCTAAATCTAATATCCCCTAGGCTCGGCGCCCAGTACACACATGAAACAGTAGATGTTTGTTTGTATTCACAGTCCCGCTCATGTGTAAAACTGTCAGTTTAAATTATTCTACTTGCACTTGACAGTCCAACAGTGACCCAGCGACCAAATACACTGACGTAAAAATATCTCCAAACAGAATGTCCCCATCCAAGTATTTGCATTTAGTTGATGCGTTTGTTACTTCATTGTTTTGGATTTTGTGCATTGCAAAAACTATTATCAAATCATTAGTTATTCATTTTGTTTCGGTTGTACGATGTTTTTAAAAATATATTATTTTGTAAAGACTCATCGACAAATTTTCATGATGGCGAGACTATGAAATGTTTTTTCTCATCAGTCGCCTTAAGTTGCTTATTCCGTTTCAGGCGCCGCCGTCCGCTGCTGGCAGTGCTCTTCGGACCTGAACCCCTTCTGCAACGACCCGTTCGTGCCGGGGCAGCTGGACAGCTCCGGCCTGTACCGGCTGGAGAACTGCGACGCCAACACCGGCGCCTCCTACCCCTACCTCACCTCGTCCAAGTCCGCTTGTAAGAAGCAGAAGAAATATGGTAAGATATTTATATTTACCGATTCCTTTTGGGGACTAGAGACGAGAGAGGGGACTGGACGAAACGCGACAGCATAGCCGCACCACCGCACGCCCGTGTTGTTAGCGAGAAGTTGCGCCGGCCCCATTAGGGTGCCAAGCAGCAATATCTCTTAGAAAAAATATATTTTCATATATTATTATCGTTAGGCATAAAAAATTGATCAATTACAGAGTGGCAACTTGCTGACTTAAAAGTGTCTCACATTTAGGTAAGCATTAGCTTACTAAAGCACATACAGTTTATAAATTTACATAATCACATATTTTTTTAGTGGTATGATACAATCACAAATACATTTGTAAAGTTATTGAGGGATGCAGAGCACACTCCACTGACAAGTGTAACACAGGTAGCTCCAGCCGCTATAAACGACTTAGCTAAGTTAGGGAGGGGTGTACACATACACTCGATTTTTTTTACTTTATATTCAAAATCTACTTAAGTGGATACCATGGTCGTCAAGGACTTGAGTTGCTATAAAACGACCTTCAGCATAATAAGTAAAATGTTGGTAAATTCTGTCGGCAATTAATTCAATATTAAAAATCAATCGAGTTCTCGTTTATTCCCCAATGCTATAAAAAACCAATTAATTATCATGCACATAGCACAAAAAAATGCGGACGAGCTCTCTAAATAGTCCACAAATATAAAGTAGACAATATTGAAGCCGGTGTATGCAAAATAATCAGAGACTTGTATAATTTGTTATAAAATGTGTTAACTAATATACTTTCTCTGATCAGTGTTTTACACAGTTCAAATGCCAGAAACAATCGCGAAATGCCGCCTGCTGCTCAACTGAATGGCCTCAGCCACATCAGTATGTTCGGCACCTTTTGGTGCCTACATTCAGTTATGATATCATCCGTATGGTAATTAACACCTGCCCTATTCGTTTCCAACTTTTAAATAAAGAACCCAAATATTTGTATTTGATCGTTGACCGCTCTTTCTAACTCTACCCTCTTCTATTTCACAAATCGGTTAGCAAATGTTTCAACAGGTTATATAAGACTGTAAGTATGTACTCACAAACATAAAAAAAGCAACCGGAAAATCCCAGCACTACTCATGAAGGATAACAGGGAACATTCAAGTTTATTCACAATCTCTCACCATGAACGCCCGTCTACTTTTCGTTCAGACGAGATTCTGGCCGTAGAGCAAGGGCATTCGGGGAGCCCCAACAGTCACGGCTCGCGTGTCTTTGTTGGAATCTCGCCAATGGCGTCAGCGCTGCTCGGCGCCCTCGCGAGACGGAGCCGGCAGCCTGCCGCGGCTAAATCGTACAATAAACAATGGCATTGCATATTTCGTGTCTTTATTACATGCCTTTTATAGAAGGCGTAGTTTTTAGCAAACAATTGTAGTGTGCGTGCTAATTGTTCAGTTCAATGTAAGGTGTGTTGTCAGTTGTGTAGTAGGCGGTTTAAGTATGTCAATGAAGTCCTTCTTCATAGGACCACATGCAATGAAGTAAATAAAACAAATTCTACGCTATTAGAAAAAAAGGTAATTTTGGATAACCGCTTTTGTAAGTAGCGACCTTTTGTAAGTAGCGACCTTTTGTAAGTAGCGACCTTTTGTAAGTAGCGACCTTTTGTAAGTAGCGACCTTTTGTAAGTAGCGACCTTTTGTAAGTAGCGACCTTTTGTAAGTAGCGACCTTTTGTAAGTAGCGACCTTTTGTAAGTAGCGACCCGCGGCTCCTCTCGCGTAGCGCCGCTCCTCGTGGTCGTAGTCATGCTTAGAGGCCCGAGCCTTAATAAATTCTATCGGTCAGCGTTTTTTTTATATCGGAACAAATATTCCTGAGAAAAGAGTGTTTAGCCAAACGAACAAACAAAATCTTATGCATTACAATATTAGTATGGATGTATTCGTGCTGAAATAAAAAAATAATTTTAGCAATGTATGAAATGTCCAATAATAAGAGTTTAGCTATCAGTCGTTCGGGCTCGTCAACGACATTTATCAGATGATATCGATAGTTAAGATGGTCGGCACGTAGCCTATATAACCGTCATAAACACGCTTCCAGTGAACGGAGCCATGGTCATCACCCGCGGCTGCACGTGGAAGCGCTCGGACGACTACGGCTCGCAGTGTCCGCTGGCGTCCAACGGGCCCTACGAGGTGACCGCCTTCTGTGAGACCTGCGAGTACGACGCCTGCAACGGCGCGGCGACCGCGGGCCGAGCCGTGGCGCTGCTGGCCGCGCCGCTCGCTCTGCTGCTCTTCAAGTAGACTCATTAGCTCGTAACTCATTATAGGGGACCACGTTTCTCGTTCCACGTTCAATGCCCACCGGAGTCCACCAGGAACTATGTCACAATGTACACACAAACAGACAAAAGAGAAAGATATATATGAGACATGCAGTTTCCTCTAGTTTCCCCTATCACATTGTAACTGACGCTACGTGTAACAGAGACGACACTCTACGAACAGGCCGGTCGTCTCTTTTCCCCGCGCTCCTTTGTACGGTACTGACATACAGTAATTATTAAGTATTTGTTCTTACAACTCTTAATGCTAGAGTGCGCTTAACTTTATTATAACGAACACCCACGTA
>JAFELO010000918.1:131288-167804 GCA_017140195.1 Eumaeus atala
AGGTTGTGAGACGTTGTGCGTCTGTTGCTGAAACAGGTGTAACAGGAGTATGCAACTGGGGAGTCTATGAAAATGGTGTATATTGGGAGGAATGTTACTGTTCCTTGGATGAATGCAACCACTCGACCTCCTTCACTGCGTCTGCCACTTTAATGTTAACTAGCATTGCCGTTATAGTGTACTTCAGTAAGTTCTGACTTCTATAATTAATTAGTGTTTATGTGTTCAAAATAATCTGATTACAACATTGAAGGAAAGTAATAACTACCATACAGAATATCTTGATGTTAATATTTTTTCAAGTAGTAGTAGTGTAGTTGTTCTGCTGTTTAGAATGAATTTGTAGCAAGTTAATGATATATCAGTACATAAGAGCAATAGTAATATAATAATAATAATGAAAATATGTCCTCAGCTTTTTAACCTATAAGAATAACATTGTTCCTCTGACATCAGACTTAATATCATCATCATTATCAGCCCTTATCAGTCCACTGCTGGACATTGGCCTGTTTCAATAACACCAAGACAACCGATCTCCTTGTACATCCAACCCAGACCGGCTTCTGCACAGAGAATGTCTCTCCACCTGGTGAATGGTTGACCAACACTTCATTATCCTAAACACGGCCTGCACTCCAGAACCTTATTGGCCCATCTGCCATCTATTCCTTTGAGTGTGTCACCAGCCCATTGCCCATTCCCTTAACATGCCAATGGAAATGTTAAACAACTAAATTTATCTGACCAAATTCTTAAATAAATGCAATACAGTAGTTATCTGAATTATTTGTTGTTATACAAACTCACACACCTTCCATTAAATTTAATAATTGACAATTCTTATGAACACATTGACATTTCAGAGCTTATAATGAGGCAGTGATGTATCATTTAGATTTTAGTGTCTTGGAAATGTACTGATTGTAATGTATTCCATCCAAATAATGATCTTATAATATTTTACTTGATACTCATAAGTGGTAATTTATACATGATATGACTGATATGTAATGTAATATCTATCTACAAAGTTTTATATCCATCTGATCCATAGAATCAATAATATTATGTAAAGTAGGGCACCAAGATTACAAAATAATGAATTTGTTACTTTTGATAATAATAAATTCTAATATTAAAGAAAAATACGTTTTTTATTTACGAATGCTCTTCTAAAGAAAAAACCGGCCAAGTGCGTTTTGGACCACACGGCGACGGTGCCCGTTCCGATAGGTGAAAATACGATCACAAGACGTATATAAGTAGACAAACATATATTTGCGGGCGCTTGCATACATTTTGCATGAAACCAACACATATAAGCTTGGAATGATTTTCTTCAGTGACAACTGTAATGCCTCTGAAGAAAATCATTCCGAGCTTATATGACTCCCGGCTAAGCCTTTGTGCTCCGGTTCTTTTTTTTATTTTCATTCAAAACACTGTTAAGTGTTTCTTGTATCGATCACTACTGCTACTGCCTAAAATCAAGAAATTGGATGGGGCTAAACGTCATCCGCCATATTGAAGAACGTCTTGGAATGACAATCCGGCTAATCGTTTGCCCGCCACAAAACAAAACGGACCTGTTTTTTAAGAATGGCTAGTCGTAATGTTATACGGCGATTTGTATAAAATGACACGCCATAAATAAGTGTCATGATTGAACTGAAAATACATACGCGTATAGAATACCGAGACTAGGTAGTCTTGCGATAAATATTGTAACAAACAATTTTTTTTTAAATTGCAAATAATCTTTACAGTGTGTTAGTTTTATACACAAATATAAAACAATTAAAAAATATAAAAAAGCTTATTGTAAATGGTCTCCATTTACAATAAGCTTTTTTATATTTTTTTATTATATTTTTATACTTTTTTATTATATTGCAACCGCAATACAGTTCTTTAAAGCAGTTATCAGTAGAAGCACGCACTCCGTCCATGGGGAAATTCTTCACTGCTAATCGTATATATTGTTTTAGGGACTGCAAATCATCTTTGTGTTTAGAGCGATCTGTACTCTCTATCACTGACCATAAATCGTTATAACCGACGATTAGGATGAATGCTACCTCGATCGCGAGTGTATTTGTGACCAAGATGCTTGGGGTACACATAGACGTTTCTAGATCCTTAGCGCTGCATGGTTTGATAGGCGAGAAGGCCGCCAGCTCTTTCGGGAAGGTCTCACGTGTCTCTATCTCCTCGTGAGGTGTGAAGTACCGGGCACTTAGGTTCCTGTACTACTTAACCTATGTTGCAGTTCTGACATATGCTGCAGCAGTTTGGTGTTGACGCTCTCACTTGTATGTTATACGTAGTGCATTATTACACACCCAGAGACCAGCTTTGATTTTATTGACGTAGGCTTATAGGTCATGCAGCAGTGCGGCACTACCAGTATTGGCCGGCGTTCTGCCTGACGAACTGGAGGTTTTTCGAGCGGGACGCGTGCAGGAGAAGTGCGCGGGGCTCCAGGACAGGCAGCGCAAGAAAAAGAAAAGCGCTATATCGCGGACGATGTCATCTCCACTTGGCTGTCACGCTGGCCGCGTGTGCCGACGGGAGGGAGCTGTACTGCTTCTTTTCAGTAGTTACAACGCGTCTGGCATATCAATGGCTGGAACCTGAGTACGTTATTTCGCAGATACTAACAGGGCACGGTTGCTTTAGAGGTCGCCTGCACAGGTTGGCGTTACGTGACCTGTCATCATGTCCTTGCGGTCATGAAGCTGAAACCAGACACCATGTATTGTGGGAATGTGATTTGTACAAAAACGAGTGAAATATCATGTTGGACGACATCCACCGGACGACAGTGGGTCCAGTCTATCTCCAGGATTTGGCCGCAACGGAACAGAATTTTAGGTAATTGAGGCCATTACTCATGTATGGCACGCGAAGAGGAATAGGTAACGACGTAGCTGCATCAAGGTAATCAGGACTGACGAGGCCGATGACAACTTCAGCCTTTTTGGTGTCAGACCCCAGAAAGGGGGGAGTGAAATACCGAGAAGGCACTCAAATAATGTGTAGGGAGTCAATAATTGTACTCTAGGGAACAGCCGGCGTTCATACCCCCGTGCATCTCCCATGATTCGCTCCGTAGACCGAGAGGTTGGTAGGAAGCATTGGTGGAAGTGGGTAAGAGACCATAAATCGTAATCCAGTGGATTAAGTTTGATTGAAGAAGACTAGACGACGGCCAGTTTTCGGCTCTGATGAAGTCCGAGACGTTCGCTTCCGACCGAGACTATGTGGGCCGAGCTTTATGACCCGGCGCCGAGTCTTGCTGGAAGGACCATACTTGGTTATTTGACATGGCGTTATTAAGGGGTTTAACTACCTTTTCAAGAATGGTTCACTTGTGCCGATGTTTTGACACATCTCTTACAAAAATTTGGCATAGTCACTCTTTAATAGCTAACACCCCACCAAAATATCACTGAAGTCGGATGATGCCTACGTTGCATCGTGTCGACTAATTTGGAAGATTAATTAGAGCTTTGAACATAAACACGTTCATTTTGCAATTGAAAAAGATTCACAGGCGTAAACATTTTTTTTTGTGACCTCCCTTTGCGTACCGCTTCAATAGTTGTTTCTATTTATCACCCTATTCATCTTTCATTTACCAGTTAAGAAATGACCAGTGCGTGTCTTATAGACTGCAAGTCCTAAGTCGTCTCTAAAAATCCGCGACATGGTCATCTTTTACTTTCGGTCAGGATTTCTTCGAATTCTTTCTATTATTGCTTTTATTACCTTTTTCGTATGAAAACTACGTGGTCGGCCAGGTCTTTCTCGGTTACAAACAGAGGAATTCTCATTGTACCTACTAACAGCCAGGTACACAAACACTTGAATAGTCGTGAGATGAGCTCGCGGAACATAGTAGTGCCTAATACCCACAAAAACCACCGCGAATGCCATCAGTGTCGCCCTTGGTGAGGTGGCCGGGAACTACAATTCACCAGGACACCTTGACGGCTAGACAGCCCCTTAGGAACCGACGCCTCCTCCTCAGAGGGACACCACAGGACAACCCCACCAACTTTGGGATAGTGCAATGTTGTGAAGTTCCCATCCTCACCCATTGTCCCGTGCGCAAAAGTGCGCCAAATCCTGGTCCGCTGTTCCCTCTCTTTATAAGAGAGATATCAAGAGAGCCTCCTCCTCCTTCCCTTTAGTCCCCTTCTTATAATAAGGATACAAAGAGCCGCCCCCTCGGTTCAATTGTCTTCATCCAAGGTATCTCTGTTCCACTAAAGACTACTGATCCCCACCGTCACGCCAAGGCTTGAACCATGGTGGGGTTTATCCTTAGCATACTTGTAGTTGACGGAATGTACTGTGACTACTTCTTGATGGAAATTCGTGTTACAATTTGAAAAATAATATACTTTTTATTCAATTTACATTATAAGTAGTTTTATTAGATACGTGACATGAGTTTTGAACATTTTAGAAAGAAAGAGTTTATCGATCACAAGACAATAACATAAAATATTTATACAGTAGTGTTACTGGAAATGTCTTGGTGCTGTGACCAATTGAGGTGGTCAAATGACCCCTCATTTTCAGTCACTTGGAGCGACCAGCTGACATTCACAAAACTAAGTGCCTAGACAAGAAGAATAATCATCGACATTGCATTAAGTACTATGTACTACTTTTGAAGTGTATTGTCCGGTGCACTTTGAGTTTGTGCCTACCACTAACTCAAAGTGCACCGGACAATAGTGTTGCCGTAGTCTTCATAGTACATCTTTTAAATATAATCTGCACTGTAGAAACGACTAAAAATCATAGACGTTAGCACAAATCGGATGCTTGACTTGTATCCTTGTATTGATGTTTGTTTGCACATACTTTAAAAAAATACCCAGAAGAAAATTAAATCGGCATAACGTACTAACACAAATTTCGTACTCCTGCGATGAGCTTTCGCGAGCTTGTTGTGAAAGCATATAAACATATATATATTAATTTAGAAGCATATTAATTTAGCTCGACGCATGAAAGGCAATCCTTACTAACCGACATTATTAGGTAAAATAAGCTTTATACATTAATCGAATCGCTAAAAGATCTACGTCTCCTAGTCTGGGTCTCGTAACGTTGCGTTGAGTTTTGTTGTTGCTTAAGAAGCCTGAACATCCTTATTCTGAACCGTTGGCATGCTAAACGACGAAGTTTTACTCATTTTACTTAAATCTGTTAGCTACTCAATTTGCATTAAAATATTTGACGGGCAGTGAATTATCCCTCAGTTGAAGTTATTGTAAATGTTAACTTGGGTACAATTACTTGAAAAATAAACTAATGCACCAAGCACTAAGGCATTTTTTCCTGAATTAGGTTTTGCTATAGGCCACTTAGCATTCTTGATACGAACACGAAAGAGATCCAATCATGACCTTGATCATTTGTTACTAACATTATATTTAAATCCATTTGTACTTATTTATTATTACTTGTTACGTCCTGAGGGTCCACGCCCGAAGCTGCCCACCACTAGTTGGACATAATCATACTCACGCTTTAAAAAAATTTTTTTTAGAAAAATTTTAAACTTACCAGTCGCTTGCGGTCTCATCTGCGTAAAAGTTAACACAAAGCCATTAATTTCTTCATGATATAAACTGAATATGTCATTCGTAGATTCATTTCAGTTCATTGATATAATTATTTGAGTTTATTGATAAATTCATTTGCTGACGTTCTAAAAGTATGTTCTTCATTTTTTTTATTCCATTCCTATTGTAATATATAATCCCACCCGGTGGACTGCCGACTTGGTTGAGGTATATTCCAAGACAAATTTATTGTGTGAAAGATTTAGGAAAAGCATAGGTTTAATACTTTTTTGTGAAGTCAGAACCATGCAACAGTTGGCGTAATTTGCGACCAATTTAGGCGTTGGTCATAAATATGCTGAGAACGCTTAAAAGGCGCCCATAATTAAAGCGTCCCGGAATTTATAAATAGGTTGGGACAACTTAAACATCGTTCAGCATTAGATCAACAAGTTGTCATGGAGCCATTGATATACGAGCCCCAGGGGAAAAGGTTTCGAAGAACATTCGGGAATAAGCAAAATGGCGAATAAGTACTGTAGCCTGTTCATATTACAGTTATAAAACCGGCCAAGTGTGAGTCACACTAGAACACCCATGGTGTCGTCCCAACGAACCTCTCGTTCGCCTTCCCATGAGTACCCACCTACCCATGAGTACCTACCCATGAGTACATACCTACCCCAACCTGCCCATGAATTCTTCACATATCTACCCGTGAGTACCTACCTATTTACCCATGAGTATCAACCCACCCATGAGTATATTACAAATTATAGAAGTCGAGGATCGTAAAATTGCGAGCACATTTAATTTTACCGGAAGCAAACAGGAGGGTTTTCGATTGGTACACATGTATATGGTTCCTGTATCTCCTAATGAGATAAATGAGGCATATTTACAAGCGTCTTAATGTGTCGTTTATCCTAATTATGTGCTGAAATAATGTAAGTCTAAAGAATAGCTCGACTCGACCAAAGGGCTCTACAGGAGTTAGGTGTAGGCTATCAGATGAAAGGATTAATTAGCACATTTCAAAAATAAATACGTCATAAGGTTAAAGGTAACTCAGAATAGCAAAATAAAAGGTTAGTTAAAAACAAACCGCACTACGCTAGAAAGTGAAAATGAAAATAGTGTATCTCCTTAAGAACGCGCACTCTTAAGTGAAAGGTGCGCAAGAGATGTTAAGCGGTAAAACGTTACTATCGGCGTTACTGTATCACAACATTTTATGGTCACCTTGAGAAAGGCGATGCGGCCAAAACATTACACAAATGGTCGTATGTTTTGATTCCGTTGATATAGACGTTTCATTATTTCCTCTACTGAACGGGTGAAGGGACCCAAGGGAATGAATTTCACCTCCTATCTCCACGAGACTTAGGGTAGAGCCCTTCTAAACATCGATAAACTTGAGAACAACCGTCGGTTATGGAAGTAGGATGAGAAAGGATGAGAGTTTGAAGAGTCAGCTTTAATAGGACTAGGGTAAGCACACGAGGGTGCATATCTGGGAAATAACAGTACGCGAGCGCAACTCGCACTTGGTCGGTTTACTAGTGCTGTTTCTCAATTGAAGCCGTATCGGGCACGCTTCACCACTCTACGATGGGTATACTGTCGCATTTTGCCCGGCGATCCAACACGAGCGAAGAAAAAACAAGTTCTTTCGCATTATTCTTGTACTGTAGATGGGTTGCCCTCCGTTTTTTTTTGTTTACGCTGGGAAACGCATTTACGCGCCTTCACTGGCCCTGGGTGGGGTATAGTGGTGTATGGGACTTGCTGCACATGATAGTGCCGAATACCCACAAAAGCCACCGCGAGTGCCATCAGTGCCGCCCTTGGTGAGGTGCCCTGGAACAACAATCATCAGGGCACCTCGACGGCTGGTCAGCCCCCTAAGGGACCAAGTCCACCTCTACAGATAAGGTTGCCCGACACTACAGGACAACCTCAACGACTTTGTGACAGTGCAATGGGGTGAGGTTCACCGACTTTGTGACAGTGCAATGGGGTGAGGCCTCTTGCCCCGTGCCACCTCCTGCTACTGTTAGGTCCCCTCTTCTTATAAGAGGGATACCGAGAGCGATTCCTCCTCCTGATCTTTAAGCCCCCTCTTATAAGAGGGGTGTAAATATCCCCATCGGTTCAATTGGCATCGCCACGACAAGGCTTGAACCATGGTGGGGTGGGTTGCCCTCCTTTCCTTGTCCCTTCCAATAGACCATCGGCTGCACGCCAACCGCAGGAAACGCGACAGCTTAGCTGCTTTTTTACGCTTTACTACGGTACTACGGTGTCATGTGAGCGAGAGGAACCCACCCCCCTCTTACTTAACGTGTATGCAAATTATATTAGTTTTACACGAAAAAAAGATTTTGTTTTCTACAGTCATTAAATGACAAAAATACATGATACATGATTTTATTCCGAACTGACATTCTAAAGAGTCCTTGATTGTACACTAACATAATTGTTTGCAAAGTCATCCCTACTTTTGAAGTTATTTTTACATGCAGATCCTATTTGTAAGAAATACATAATTTAAACCGATTTTCCTTGAATTTCGACATTACGCGCATGATTTTAAGTTCTTTTTAAAAAGTGCAAAATGATTTTAAGTTGTTCTTAAAAAAGTGCAAAATTTTAAGACTGTCTTGAGATGTTGACTGTGAATCTTGGCACGTTTGGTTGCATTTCCCTTTTAGTCCACAGTATTAATTCGGGTCTGAAAAGAAAATGTGTATTGTTTCTATACGGATGCTATAAAGCTAAAGTTTGGTTGGTTGAACGCGTTAATCTCAGGAATTACTGGTCTCATTTGCGAAAATCCTTGGGTGTTAGACAGCCTACGTATCTACCTGGGAATGTTGTAATTCTTGTACCACCACGCCGGTGCTGTGACATATAGGGGCGGAGCATGCGGGTTGAGCGGGTGAACCCATATAAAGCTGCTAGACATTATTATATTTTATTGCGTGGTTACTCCAAAGAAGAGAGTCCCAATCCATTAATATCTTCCTCGTCTCTTGCAAACCAACTCGCGCCATCAGACCGAAACACCTTCGTATTCGGAGCCATAATATTATATTCTTAAATAGTACATTGCTCTTAATTTTTTTAACTTGATCAAATATCTTGAAACTGGACATTACGATATACAAGTTTTAATTACTAATCTAATTGTTTTGTATTCGAATGTTTCAGGGAAAATGTGTGTTATCACAAGGTTCTGATCGGAAAAGCTCGAGAACTTTCGCACCCACTCGTGCAAACGAAGACACGTCATGGCATATGCTCGCGGCTCTTCCCACACACGCGCCGGAGCTATAAGCGAAACGAGACGGACGCCATGAAACGTCCTTCCCGCGTCTATTTCCTCAGTCCCGGCCGAGGCTTGATATTCTCCCGTAATATTCATCCCTCAGTTCTCCGTGGGCCGCTAGGGGAGGAGAGCGTCCCCGCGCAGCACGCATTGCATGATTGGGCAACCTATGGGCATACGAAGTATGAAACGGATCTAAATTATATTTGACAACAAGGTGACGGACACTGAACCGTACTTCTTTTGTTTGTATTGTGCTTCTATTCATAAAGTGTAGAAAAAGACAATTAGTGATTAAAGCGATCTCTTAGAACGTAGCCGAAAAAGATTTCTTGACGGTGAGTGTTTTTAAAGACATATTGATTGATATTTTGAATAAAGGTTGTGATGGGGTAAAGACGGCCCTGGGACCAGGAGCGCGGACTGTTACCTAACATCCTGTCTTATTTACCAAACTGCAATAATTACGTGACATATTCTCATTTATTTAGAAACAATACAATTTTTTATTGTAACTTGTTTTTACCAAATATTTGAGTTGGCATAAACGACGTTGGTCCACGAAGGCTGTACTCGAGAATACATAACATTTATATACGTAGATACATAATATTTATATATACAGCCTCCGTGGCAGGTAGTGTACACCAAGAGTCCACCGGACCTTGGAACAGTATCTAACATCGACCCGCTCGTTATTATGTAACGGGTATTTTTTCTGACGAAGCATAACAAGTTTTGCTCTAATTATAGTATATATAAGTTGCCTTTATCCCGATTCCTAGCAGTAGACGGAGAAGTGGCTACCTATGACATGCTGTCTCCGTCCACAGGCTGTTCCGGTGGAACACCGCTGGTTCACCGGGCCTTCAGAGTGAAACTGCAAGCCCAACAGGCTTTTATATTATATTTATATTGTGTAGTATAGCGGTATGCGCAGAAGTATTTTGTTTACTGTTTGAAATGAGCAGTCGGAACCTTTTGAGGACTGCTGATGCACATAAACATTTTGCATGCGGGGGACTGAGGCTCGCGGGCGACGGGAGCCCGGCACACGCGGACCTGTGGAGCTACCAGGGCTGATTGATAACTGGCCGAAATTTATTACATTATGATCTATCTCATCTTTTCGAAAATAGAACGCCAAATAAAACTTATTCGAACTGATAAAACTTGTGTGAGGGGACCTAGAACTTGCTCTGTCGCAAGTTTTCTCAACAGTGGAAAGAAACGAATGCGGTGGTAAAGTTCTACGTTTTAAAAGGGCAAAAATTAACCCAGTTTAGTCAGTAAGTGCAGGAGCAGTATTACCTAAAAGACTGTCTGCCTTTTAGGTAATACTGCTCCTGCTTTGAGTACAATTCACCCCTAGGTAATTGATTTTAAACGTGGGAGACAGAGCTGCGACGACGAAGACGCCAACAGGTGTGGCCGTCCAAATGAAGTCACGAATCCGGACATGATCAAAAATATTTGAAACATCGTTTTGAATGATCGCCACTTAAAGTTGCGGCAGACAGCAGAATTGGTAAGCCTTTCCTCCGAACGCGTTTTTAACCTTTTACACCAACAGTTGCGAATGAAAAGACTTTTCGCGCGATGGGTGCCGCATTTACTCACTATTAACCAAAAGCAACATCGAGTGGGCGATTCGTCGGAGTGTTTGGCGCTCTTTAAGCGTGATACTAACGAGTTTTTGCGGCATTATGTGACAGTAGATGAAACATGGATACATCATTATACTCCTGAAACAAAAGAACAATCCAAGCAGTGGACTGAGAGCGAAAAACTTGCGCCGAAGAAAGCAAAAAATTTTTGTCGGCCGGCAAAGTGATGGTGACTGTTTTTTGGGATCCTTGAGGAATTATTTCAGTAGATTATTTGCAAATAGGAAAAATAATAAATAGCGTGTATTATGTGAGCTTGCTGCAAAAATTCTGTGAAGAAATCTAAAAAAACTGCTTCATTTAGCCAAAAAGAAAGTTTTATTCCACCACGACGACGCAACTGTGCACTCGTCAAGGGTTGCAGTTGCCAAACTCCATGAATTGCGGGTCGAATTGTTACCGCATCCCACCTATTCACCGGATCTGGCCCCGTGCGACTTCCACTTATTCCCGAATCTCAAGAAATGGTTAGGTGCTCGAAGATTTTCATCAAATGATGAAGTCGATGTCGCCGTAGACGTGTACTTTGAGGGGTTGCAGAAAATTAATATTATGAAACTGGTGTAACGGCGAAGCGCTGGACTAAATGCATCGAGGTAGAAGGAAACTACGTTGAAAAATAAAATTGTTATAAATATATTGTTGAAGTTTTTCTTTCTCGTTTTGGATACTTATCAATCAGCCCTCGTATATACATTGAGTACCGGTTATTATTGATGTTCGCTCCTTAAGAAAATATTAGGACGCGCAGTATGATATATGAGGTGAATAGTGTGAAACAGTATCGAGCAGTAACACCAGAGTAGAACGGAGCTCACACTTGCACAGTTTTACTGTTATCACTAATTGTGTCGGTATCCTGGTTATAGAAGCATCTTTCACCACCTGTGTCCCAATGTCCCTGTCATTTTTTGCGTATGCTTTACTTCCTACTTTTTTCTTTCTTTCCTTTGGGTTAAACTGCCTCTCACAATGTGCTAGAACAAGCGAAACTTTGTTTTTATCAAGGACGGACGTCTGCAGCTGTATAAAGCAGTGAGCAGCGCCACCGCTTGATCATCAGAAGGGGCCATTCTCTGTCCGAATAATAGAAAAGAACCAACTCCCCCCTCTCTCCCCTTTCCTCTCTGGCCGGAGGCTCTCAGTGGGTCCGGAACCGTGGCATGTTGTCGTTTTGGCACTCTGTTCTCACTAGAACTACCAGTAATCTTATATACTAAGATAGTAAATGCACGGCTAGCATATCGGAGCCCTGTGCCGGGCCGACGCTGCTGTAGGTACTTCCATCGGCAATATCATTTGTATTATTATAAATGACGGAATCATCTGTTCAAGTAATGATTCACTACGAGTCAGTCGTCCACGGAGCGCGGCTCTGTACTCTGTTGCGACACTCGTTAGTTGTGTCCTTGTCTGTGGCTACTGATAGTCCGTGCTGCGAGACGCATCGGCTAGTACATGGTGAGAGTTTCCTTTAATAATACTGTTCCTGCCGGCAATTCGGCTACGGTGGCCATATTTATACACGATACTCAGTCACACAGGTGTGTGTATAATACACCAATTTGGACTTTGGCGGGCCTCCGAAATGGCCGGAGTGTAACAGGGTAGGGTAGAGCCCTGCTCTCTACTTTCCGGCCATCTCTAGCTTTAGGTCATTGTTATTATTTAGTTCCAATCGGTACTCTCAACTCTATCTTGCGTATGTGTTAGTAGTGAGTGGATCTAATATTTATCTTCGGTTACCACCACACAGCGACACAAGCGTTTACAACTTTGGTCTTATCTCTCATATTAATTATTGTCATATATTATTTCTCTTTATAATTTACTAGCAGTCTGTCCCGGCATCGCACGGAAATTTAGAGAAATGTGTCATAAGACTTACGAAACTTTAAAAATTGTGAATTGTGATTTCGGCCTCGTTAACGTTGCACGTTACAATGACAACAAATTCATTTTGTGACACACGACGTCTGTCGGGGCGAGTGGTCAATAATTACAAGATCAAATTTTTCGTAGCGGTGAGAACGTTACAGCGAAAATGATGTATGCCCATGTTCATCACTGATGAAGTAGAATTCTGATGATAAAAGAGTTTTTCAAGTAGGTCTAGTAGTTTCAAGTAGGTCTAGTAGTTTCAAGTATGTCTAGTAGTTTCAAGTAGGTCTAGTAGTTTCGGAGCCTATTCCATGCTAACAAACAACATTTCTGAGGAGTGTAATTGTTCTGAGAAGGGAGTTTCTAACAGAATACCGAAGTCAAGTATGGCTCCTGCCATCGTGGCAATTTATGCGGATGTTTATGGACGTCTGCAGTCGCTAAATGGCTCCCGCTGCTCAACGAATTTATCGTTTTACATTGTTCATCCATGTCCATAGTGCACTACGATTCTACGTGTAACATAAATATGTGTACTACTATATGTGCTAGTTATAACCGAAATAAAATATAGCCTGTATTTGAAATTTTGGTGAAAATTACTGACAGAACTAGCAGATTGAACCACCCGACAGAACTAGC
The DNA here is from genome assembly GCA_017140195.1 of Eumaeus atala. Lineage (NCBI taxonomy): Eukaryota > Metazoa > Arthropoda > Insecta > Lepidoptera > Lycaenidae > Eumaeus > Eumaeus atala. Next base: position 144,398 of record JAFELO010000918.1, read on the forward strand.
CGTCGGAACTAGCCGACAGAGTAGCTAGCCGACAGATGAGAAAAGGGCGTCGATATTTTCGTGGCCGACCGTACCAATGTTAAATGAAACGCAAAACTTTATTGAAATAACAGCGCATGAATTTATTTTCAGAAATAAAATGTTTCTGTTTTTTTTTGTGATCCGACGCGTTGCGAAAAGCGCCATATTTTTTTCTTGCCCTAAAGTGGTGATTTGAAATCAAAGTATTATGTTCCCTGTATACATAGTGTGTTGTTGAGGGCAGGGCATCTCCCTCATCGCGGCGGCAATGCAGCAGGGACATCATCTCTGCGCGTAAGAGCATCCGTAGTGAAGTTACCACGAGCTCCGCGTAATGCACACCTTCCTCTATACGAAGTCCATTACTTACAGCTTTGTATGTGCTAAGTTCCTACGAGCTTAGCAAAACCAATTTACTTGCCCGAACACCCAAACTCATTGTTGTCTTTGCAAAGCCTGGAAGCCGGCTAATTAGCGTAATCTTAAGTACCGGTATACAAAATTCTCTTACATCATATGTGATATTGTTTCATTGCAGGGGACTAGGGCCAGCATGGCCGCTCACTGTTAAGCTGTTTGAAAAAAAATAAGCCAACCACCTGCGAACCTATCTGGGCTTAGTATTTGTTATTTCGCTGTATTCTACTATCGACGTCATTGCTGTCGTCATGTCTAGCAACGTCGCGAGCCTTAAAGTTAGTAACTGAAACGTGTCAAAAAGGCGGAAATTCACTTTCAAGAAGGCTAGCTTTGTTGAATATCGTATAACTCCGAACTCTTTCTGACGCAATTTCACTCAGCCGTATTCAATGTTTTTAATCATTGGCCCGCCACAAAATAAAACGGCCCTGTTTCTGGAAATGGCTCACCGTAATGAATTACACTGATTTAGATAATCTGACTGCGGCATGTATATAGACATGAAGTGACAGATTTTTAACTTTTTCAATATCGTAAAGCGTGGTGTCAATCATTTTAAGATGGCTCCTAATCAGATTGTAAATGGTTTAGGATCAAAATATTTTAGTCTAAGTTGTACCTTTGATATTTAAACTATGTAATTAGTACTTTCACTTTGCTAAAAAACGTTAAAAAATAGTATGATATAGTACCTTTTAATGTTTTTCAGCCCCTGAGTGAGTGAGGTGAGTGGGGACGAGGAAGGGTAGAATCGGGATAACCTCTAGGACTAGCATGACTCCACTATGTATTCTATCAGACTCCTCTTCTTTATATATTCTTGCCCACTTCTTCGTCAGCTTGAAAATTATTTCCCCGAGCTATCAGTTACTGTCTCAGGAATTAGTTTTGATTCCAAAATGTCAATGTGTGAATTCCGGTCGTAATCTATATGTGCTGACTACTAATACATCATCCCTACATTAGGCGTTCGTTTTTTTCATGTTTAAACTGTCCCTATTCACTCCATAAACGCATTTGATGATGACTGACATCAAAATCAAACCGCATTCGCTATAAGATAGTTTCAGTGTCGTTTACACAATATATGCCATGAGATATACTATGTACACGTACAACGGGTTGCGGCCCTCGCGCCACGGAGCGAGCGCGTGAGACGCCTCCGTGAACGACGTTGTGCGAGCAACGGGACGGCAGGACCCAACCGAGCTCATGATCGATCTGACGCCGCCTCAACGGACATTTAGGATTCATTTTAAACTGAAATAAATGTAGAGGAAAGGGTAATAAGGGCTACCTACACCTTCACTAAAAATAAACCCGGCGGAGGGACTGATGATACTGCAACTAGCCGCGCCCTGCGGTTTCACCCTCGTAAATTTAAATTATTTAATACAAACGTAACCCCTACTTCATACATTTTTAGGAAAACTCAATTTTAGAAAATTTCGTACCAGATGCCTTCAATCTTCATAGTGAATGAATGTGGATTGTAGGGATCATGACGTATTTCGGCACTCGGTTCTCGCTCTCTGTGCTGTTGGGGAGGCGGCGTGGCGCTGTGTACTTGTTCTCGCTCTCTGTGCTGTTGGGGAGGCGGTGTGGCGCTGTGTACTTGTTGTCGCTCTCTGTGCTGTTGGGGAGGCGGTGTGGCGCTGTGTACTTGTTCTCGCTCACTGTGCAGTTGGGGAGGTGGTGTGGCGCTGTGTACTTGTTGTTGCCCTGTAGTAACATCTGGCCCTACGCTAAGTTCCATTTCCTTTGGTCCGGTGGTAGCGACTGTATCTGCGTCGATGGACCAGTCGGCTACCAGTGTGGCGCTTCGGCGCCGACTTTATTTGCGATTTTCATCACCCATTCTTTAGCTGACAACTAGCGCAGTACACTTCGCACAGTGCAGTTCCGCCATACCTATGACACTACAAATACATTATTCAACTAAATTGAGTGCTCGACGTTTGAATGAAATTGAGGGATAAGCCAACCAAAAGTGAAGGATAGCGGGGAATGTTATCCTACTAAAACACTAAAGTTTATTGTTTTAAGTAACTATGACTTTCTTGAAGACTTTGGTCCCCGCCCCAACTACAAGTGCAGGGAGTTTTATATCTGTCATGGGAGGTTCTTATTGTATATCTTGGTTGAGCTTAGCAGGAGTGGAAGTTAACCGCAAATGTCTAAAGAAGTGTCTGGGCAGGGAGCAGAGTGAGGCGTTGAGAAAATTGCTAGAAACATCAGTTTTAGCCCAGAGTTGCCGACCTGCATGTTTATGTACTAATTACAACGTTATTGAGAGAGAGATGGGCATGGGATCAAAAAAGGCATGAAATTATTATTAACGCGGTGATAAGCTCGATGCGAAAAGTGTGTCGTATAACCTTTGAGGACGCGTTAGTAATAATGGAGGGAGAGCGGTCAGTCATGAAAGAAGGTGTGATTGTAAAAATGACAAAGAGCAGAAATGGCAGAGAGGACATACAATGCCAACGTGGAAGGATATAGGCACTGGGGGAGACCAAGAATGACATGTAATCATGGACAAATTGATCGGTTACTGTCCGGTGTTCATGGCAAGAGTTACGCAATCGGCGTGTTTTCGTTAAGAGAGTCAGTCACGTGCAGGAAGCGAGACAAATAGTAGTTGTCATTTTATAAAGTACTCCATTTTCTCTGGTCATCCCATTGTGGTGATATAGCTTTTCTTTTAAAACATTTCCTAAAGTGGCTCCTTATTCCGGAAGTTCATTACGAACATTCATACAGGTCGTACATATAACTTCCTTTTTATTAGGTTGATTAACACATATGTCATTTATATTATCATCAAACGTAATAAACGTCATATTAAGAGGAAAATAAGATATGGCCAAGGGGATAAACTGTAAATATCATATGTTGTTTATCTACTCATTTATTTTTCTATTATAAAATACTAAGTGTTTGTGTGTGTGGCCAGCCCATTGCCCACTTCGGCGAGCCTATTCGTCGCGGGATATAAGATATTCATTTCCTGCCTTATGACTTCGTTACGAATTCTGTTGGCTCTGACCAACACCCAACACAGCAAGTTTAATAGATCGTTGAACTACCGCAAATTTGCGGACCAGTCCTAAGTGAAGATGTCATCACGGTGTTCACGTCGTCGTGGCATTGGTTGAAGACTTTCATCTTCAAGTTCTGCGGCATAGGCGACGTGAAAATGTGACGAAGCTTCCAGAATGTTGCCCAAGCCTACTGAATCCTTCTATCGGCTTCCTTCTCCAAGTTATGTCTACCTAATTCTGGACGTCTACGACTTCGGGAATAGCATCATCGACGTTGACCGGCCTGGGAAGAACGTGTTCGTTGAACATGGCCTTTGTCTCGTCCAAGTTCATCCTAAGGCCAATACGTCGGGAGGATTCCTTTAGGCTGTGTAAAAGGCAAGGCACAGCGGCTGATTGTACTCATGTTGTTACAATTTTAATGAAAATGAAACGACAACTGGGGGTAAAGAGATATTAAATTTTAGAAACATTTATTTGATACATGGTCTTTCCATGTGGTTAGTAAAAAGTGAGAGTATGAAGTCTTATCTGGTAGTTGTCCTTACAGTCAAAAATGAAATTTTACAGGTTGACAGTCCACCCGTGACCATGGTTGCTGTAAAGCTTCTGAAACGTTGGGCTAGATAAATAATTAAATAAGGAGCGTGCGACGTATATAACTTGCTACGTTAACCCCAGGATCGGTCCTAACCTCTGTCAGGTGACTTCTTCCAAGCTTCTCCACAGAAACTTTCGACCCTCTATTCTGCTCAATCGCTTCGGTAACCCGTTGCGTATTTGAGCTGCGAAGGTCTCGGCGTATTAGTTTGCGTATTCGCTTTTAAAGAAGCTAGACATCGGCAGATGCAACGTCTTCGTGTGCCCTGCGTCTCATCTGAGAGTTTAGCTTTCGTGCTCGTATACTTACTCCTACAACATCCTTCACCTATGTCCCGCTCTACGTTACGTTAATCACGTCACTCATGGCCTCGTTATTTCCATAGTAGTTTCCGACATATCTAGGGCATCTAACCGGTTTTATTAATTCCAGTTGGAATTTTTCGGAACCTACCACGGTTAGTCGGAACTTAGGTCAGAGTGTGGACTGTACTAACAATATTCAGAGAGCTTTTATCCATTCGGTGATCACTTCCGGTATTAAACCTGTTGATGCCGTGATCTCCGTAGACATTCGTAAATATATGCTTTCGGTCCGTCATAGTAAAGTCCATCACGTTCCTTGTCACAGTATCGGGGCTCTGCCATGTCCACTTCCTATGGGGCTTCTTCTTAAAATACAAATCCGTTAAGAAGAGGCCCTCCTTCTCGAGGAAGTTTACCAGCATTTGCCTCCTTTTTTTGTTGACGCGGGGTAACGCATTTAGTCCCCTCTTCCTATGTGAGGGATACTAGGAGCCGCCACCTCCTCCGGTTCAATTGGCATCGCCCAAGGTGTCTCGGATTACCCCAGGCCACTGAGCCCAATCGCCACGTCAAGGCTTGAACCATGGTTGGGAGAGAGATTTCGACTTCCGACTCCATGTGGTCCCAGACTCGATTTGACACCATTTCGTAATCCCGTCTTGGCATTGAAGTCCCCCATAACAACATTGAAGTGGGCCTTAGAGGTGTTACGTCGTCATCGGAATGTGTCGGATACCTGTTATTGCGTTTAAGAATGAGATACGCCACCCTACCCGACACGCTACTGGTTTCTACCATGTTGCCTACGAAGGACTTATTCACGAGGAATCCATCACACGTCGCCTCGTGATGGCGTGTATTCCTTCCCTGAAGTGGAATAGGTGACCCGATTGCAGAGTTATGGTGTCCTCGTCTTGTCTTAGGACTTCAAGTAGCCCCAGAACTGCTATTGGATTTTTCCCAGTTCCACCTCCAGATCAACCAAGTGGTTATCAAGTTTGAGCTTTTGTCCGTTATACGTAGCCAGGTCAAATTGGTGGTAGCGGTCCGTAACACGGAGATTCTTAGCTCCCCTTGTTCCACCGTTACCGTGGCTGCTGCCTTGGCCAGGACTGGTGGAACTACCAGGAACTAGTCGCCGATCCGATTGGTGGTACCACCATCACTCAGCCCGGTTAGTGGTATAACATTTCCATCCGCATGTTAAAGGAATGGGCAATGGGCTGGTCATACACTCAGAAGAACAGTTGACAGATGGGCCAATAAGGTTCTGGAGTGGAGGCCTCGTTTAGGAAAACGATGTGTTGGTCGACCGTTTACCAGGTAGAAAGACGATCTCCGTGCAGTAGACGGTCCGGGATGGATGCGATTAGCCGGAGATCAGTCGTCTTGGCGTTCATTGAGCGAGACCTATGTCCAGCATTGGACCGATAAGGGTTGATAATGATGAATGGTGATGACATGCTTTGCGCGTTTCCATCCGCACTATCACATATGATATGAAAATTGGACGCGACGTTACAGGGAAGTTCCATCACCAATACCGAGACACCAGATCTTTATATACCACAATATGGGTACATAGTAGGAACATATCTGAAAATTTTAGAAGTAAACCTAATAGAAGCCGTTAAAATTATTTGAGAGTTGAACATTCATGATTCGTGTCAGCAAAATGGCCTGACCGGACACCACCGGAGTACCTCTCTTTGCCTAGCACACACGACTCTCCGGACCGTACGTTACAGTTCTGTAGCCAAATGACTTAAAGTTCTTATAGTTTCGTCAAGTCCGTTTGTCCGTCCGAATGTGTTTCTTTAACGTTTTTAATTTTTTTTAACGTTTGTAACGTTAAAAAAAATTACTCAGAGATTATGGATACTATATGTTTAAAATTTAGAATTTTATGAAAACGCTAAAAAATAATATAGAATAATTGTAAAAAACTAAAATTGTTAAGAGAGTTCTACGTACACATGTCGCTGAGGGATGACAACAGAGTTGGCACAGTCTTGCGGGGTACCTTCAGAAAGGTATTTCTGAATACAATGGAGGTTATCTAAGAAATTTTTGATTTGCTAATGCGATTATTGCGCTATATTGGCTAAACTAGTATGTGTGTGATCCTCTTAATTTCAAAATATCGAGAAGAAAATTATAAAAAGAAATGATATAGTTTAATAAAAACATCAAACAGACACTGGGTTGAACAAAATCATTTTGGTAGTTCAAGAGACACGCGGCGTGACACAGTCAGTTCGCTACTACGGAATCTTTCATAGGCCGAGGCTCAGAGGCCGGTTTCTAGTAAATGTCATCATCATCAAGACTATGTGGTATTGGATCTAATCTCGCAAATAAATGGATAATAAATGGATAATAAATGGATAATATGCAATATAAGTTCCCAGTCCATTGATTGTATGGCCTGTTAGTTGAGTTGTGTAACTTACAGGCGAAACAACAGTGTTACTTTAATATGTCCAGCATGTATGACCTTACATTTAGATATGTAATGTCAAAAGGAAGGTTTTAATATAACGACTGGTATTCACCTTCCCTCATATCCTCCTGTATATGTTTGTTCCTGATACAGAGCCAATCACCATGGGCCTACAGTTCGTACTCAAACATATACATAGTAATAAAATATATAATTTAAATAAAACATAAAAATAATAACAAACAACAAGTACCTTATCTAAAAACTAAGTAAAAGCTCAAATGAAAGACCACAAGATGGGTAAACTGTCAATTTTCATTACTTCATAGTAAAAATCCTTTGACTGTTCCTTAAATGAAATTAAAAATATGGCTACAGTCAGCATAAAAGCGAGGAGTAAAAAACGCATATGCATAATAATTATGCGGATATCTACGGGCATCAAATATTTCCGACAGCTTTTTTATTTTATTTTTAAGTGAGATCTTCTTTAGGCGCGTTACGCAGCAACAGTGAATAAACTCATGGAACTCTCTCGTGACGAATAACATTCGGTACAGATACAATTTTAGCTCATCAGGTCTGTGGGCTGGCCACATGACTGGTTCTAACTTCGTTCATCCCCATAAACTACAAAAAAATTAAATTTCTTTTTTTTAGACCTTTATTTAAAAACTAAACAAAACATTAAATCAGTCACTAGGTTGTATGACGAACAAAGCAATCATGTCATAGCGATTGGCTTAGTGAGTGTAAGGATTACTAGAAATGGCTTCAGCGGCTGCAAGTTTATAATGAAAGTTTAATCATGGCAATTTTCCGCTCAAACGCCACGGAGCCAGCGCTACCTCGAGATGTGTGTGTGACGTGAAATGTAGACTATACTCAGCCGAGTAAACAAAAACAATTGTCTCATTTATATAGTTGTCTGTTACAGTGTGCAGTGTTCACACAACTGGATATGTGAAACGAGCGGAATCTGTTTAAACTGTGCGGGTGATCTTCGCGCAAATGATATGGATCAGATAATTCAATGAAAATATTGGTATCATCTGCATTGTTTGCTGTTATTACTTCAGAAAATCAGGTGGGCATCAGTATAGACTGTGTACAGAATGGAGCCCTAAACCGATCTTTGAGAAACGCCGCCTTCAATATCGTTGATAAAGCGATACGGAATTGTCAATGGTCACTTGAAAAATCTTCTTGCAGATAAGATCTGACGAAAATAGTGTTTGGTAAGTGAGTACGATGACTCTTCTGTTGCAAGTTTACCGGGTTTTAACATGTTGGTAATGTGTAGTGGGAAGCATTACAATATAATTACAGCCTTAAATGTTATGGTAAGAAGCACTTCTTTGGTAGTCGTTTGAGTATTGATGTCTTAAGTTTACGCGAATGTTAGACATTACAATAAAACTACTTTTACGGATTTTATCGCGGTTTATTAGATTATTTCTGTAGCCCGACGTTTGAGAAGCTTTACAGCAACCATGGTCACAAGTGGACAATCCACCAGTAAAAGTAGTTTTATTGTAAAGTCGTTTGAGTATTTCTGCAGTTCAAGATGTCGTTGAATCTATTGTAGATAAAAACTATGGTAATGCCAACCATAATGTAGTCACAATGCCATTTATTGGGTAGTATTATCATCAGCAATCTAATGGAAGAAGCCTAAGAGATGTATTTCGAGACTTCTCTCAGAGTTTTACGTAAAGCCCAGCTAACGTATACCACTGAGTCAGTTCAACGAAGCAGTCAGCACAGATGGCGCCAAAAATTTTAAGCAGTTCATTAGGTGAAGTAATAACGAATGCAGATATCACTATGGTGTAGCAATAATGACTGAAAAATAACTCTGGTAGTCCGTTCCGTGTGATTACTCAATGCATCAATTCATCCTAGTGATTATTCAATGGGCCATACCCACAAGATTAGTCGATGCAAGTTATTGATGTTTAAGGCGCTCTTAGCTCCAGCTAAAATCCTTTTAACAAACTAACCGCATCTGAGAGCTTTACTTAACTTAATTAACTTATATTGTTAATTAATTAATTGTATTAATTCTAATCTAAATTAATTGCCTGTTCTCGCAGTATAAGGCTTACTGTGAGAGGTAGTGCCATGCATAGTGCATGACCGTACATCCTCCTATGCACCGGCATTGGGCCGGCCCGACCGGGGAGGCACCTCTCGCACACTTGATACTGCCGTAACCATACTACGGTGTTGCGTTTCGTGCGGTTTGTGAGTAGCTGATGGCCCACTGGGGGCGGAGGAGGTGAAAAGGAGGGCAACGCGTCGGCATAATTATGCCGATTTTCAAGGGCTTCGGTAGTCGTTGAACGAATGCGTTTGTTCGTTTATCGCTACCAGCAAGCGCTTTAAGCGCAAAAAGGCAAGCACTCATGTAACCAACTCTGCGACTTGCCCAGCTCGCATATATGCGGAACAAAAGGTAGTCAATATGACTCAATATGGATAAGGAGGGAAATATTATTTCGATAGTACAGCTCTATTTTCAGGGATCGGAGACTGCCCCATCTGAGCTGTGTATTATTGCCAGATGAAAATGAACTTAGATTTCGCTCTCGTTCAGGAACAGTTACAACTTCGGGCATAACAAGCCTGTTTCAGTGTGTAGCTACTCAAAAAGCTGGGTTTCTGGTCAATAATGATAAGATTGCGTTTACGCTGCTACATCATCTGAGTTCCGATAATTGCACTGTCATGAATATCGATTAAAAAAAATCCTGCATATACATAATCTCAGCGTACTTTCAGTATGGACATGACATAGCGCGACATCTCGAGCACCTAAATTATGTTCGGGATCACCTAACTGGAAAGCCTATACTGATTGGCGTAGACAGCAATGAGCATTCACCACTCTGGTTTTGTGAACGTCGTGAATACTCGGGGCGAGGGCGAGACACAGAGTATACAAAGACCCAAATAGAGGGCTTCATATTGAGCAGAAGTCTATTCATTCACAACAAGCAAGGGCAGCCTCCATTGTTCAACGGACCAAATGGTCACTCTAATGTGGATTTGACACTCACTACAAGAGGAGTACCGATATCAAAGTGGCGCGTACACGAAGGTGTTAGCTGATGTCGACAGAAGAAGGGCCTATTTTCGATCGACGCTATGTTTACGAATGGTTCAACTAGAGGAAACCAGCAAATGAACTTGTCAAACAGGTTAGTGAAATCCTTACGCAAACTGCTAAAATATACCTCGGATATCGCGATGGGGAGTTCAGGGGCTACCAATGTCACCATTCGTCCGAAACTGGACAGTTTGCGCCATAAAGTCAAAGCCGCACGACGATGTTCGCAAAACTCGAGACGAAGAAATCCCACAGGCGATATCTCACCGCAGGAAACCCTACATGTAGCCAGACAAGAATACAAAGTGGCTATGAAGGACGTTGAAATTCTCAAGTGTTTACTTTAGAGATATTGCCGAGACGGGAAATGAAAATCCATGGGGTTTTGGCATACCGAGCCGCGACTAGATCTCACCCTCCGAAGAATGTCATTAATGGCGGAAAACTCCTAGAAGATTATTCTGACAACATCGAAACTGCTATGCATCACCTCCTGTATTCCCTATGCCCAGATGATACAACAGAAATTGAGGATAGCTATCACCGACAAGTGTGAGTGGCGGCTGCACGGCTCTCCTTCCGGTAGGGATTTAGATGCTCCTTCCTGCAGTGTAGTCGATCACATTACAAAATTATCAAATACTAGTCTCGGATAAGACGGAATCACACGTAAGATTATCAGGAACGGCTTCTTACGGAGAAATGATGCTGATGTACACAGCGTGTATCAAAGAAGGGGTCTTTCTAGATATCTGGAAGGTTCATTGATAGTGCTGCCAAAGGAGAATGACAAGTCATTAACAGATCCGAAGGCTTACCTGTCGATTATTTCACTGCCGATTCTAGGAAAAATTTTAGAAGGCCTCATAACTACTAGCGCTACCTGTTTGCATCGTGGTAGTTCTGAAAATCAGCTTGGATTCGTTAGAGGGCCCTGAACTGTAAGCGCATTAAAATCAGTGTTCGAGATAGTAGATAATTCCACATATATGTAAGTCTAGCTCGTTTTTTTGGACATCTCCGAAACAAAAAAAGCAAAGGCTACCAGCAACTCTACGAACAACTATCAGAGTCTCGTAAGTTATTTCTATAACCGTTATGTTGGCTTCACACTTGGCCACTGCACGTTTTGAAAGGCTTCCACAATGGGATGTCCTCAGAGTTCGGTATTGATCCCCACACTATGGAAGCTCCTCCTGGATGAGATCCTTGAATTGCCGACACCAGAGGGTGTAAGTTTTGTGCCATATGCAGACGATTTGACGCTTGCGATCGAGGCACCGTCGCGCGCCGTTATCGAACAGAAATGTTCCACGATCCTGAACAGTTTATCGGATTGGGTGACCCGTAATAGGCTAACATTTTCCACAGCCAAGTCCCAGACTATGACATTTAAAGGTCGTTTTAAAAGCGGACCGACCATTAGGATGAATGGTGCCTAGATCGCCAGTGTATCTGTGACCAAGGTGCTTGGGGTACATATAGACGATGCTAGATCCTTTGCGCTGCATGCGGTTTTTGAAGGGCGAGAAGACCACCAGCTCTTTCACGCGTCTCTACCTCCTCGTGGGGTGTGATGTACATGGCACTTAGGTTCCTGTACCACGGAACCTATGTTGCAAAATATCAGAGACCAGCTATGATTTGACGAAGGCCGACAGATTATGCAGCAGTGCGGCGCTACCAGAATTGGCCGGCGTTCTGCCTGCGGATCTGCAGGTTCTTCGACGGGGATGCATGTAGGAGGAGTAAGTGAGGCTCAAGGGCAAGGAGCGCAAGAAAAAGAAAAGCGCTATCGCGGACGATGTCATCTCCACTTGGCAGCCACGCTGGGTCGCGTGTGCCGACGGGAGGGAGCTGTACTCTTTCTTTCCAGAAGTTACAACGCGTCTGCCATATCAATGGGTGGAACCTGAGTACGCCTGTGCAGGTTGGTATTATGTGACCTGCCATCATGCCCTTGGGGTCATGAAGCTGAAACCAGAGACCATGGACTGTGGGAATGTGACTTATACAAAAACGAGCGAAATATCATGTTAAACGGCATCCAACGGACGATAGTGGGCCCAGTCTATCACAAGGATTTGGTCGTAGCGGAACAGAGTTTTAGGCAACATTTGCGCATACATGTTAGGACGTAGCTGCATCGAGATAATCAGGACTGATGAGGCCGATGAAAATTTCTGTCTTTGTAGTGTCAGGCCCCGGAAATAGCAGAGTGATATAACGAGAGGGCACTTAACTAATGTGTATGGAGTCAAGAATTGCACGTTGGGGAACAGAGCCTGTGAGCAAACCCCCGTGCATCTCCCATGATTCGCTCCGTATACCGAGAGGTGGGTTAGAGCATGGGTTATCCCCCTTTACTCAAAAGTAAATATATTCTACATTTCTGGAGCGCATTTGAGCGCGATAACCGTTTAGCCGGTGAGCGAGATATGCCTGATCGAGCAGGCCTTGTCCAGCTACAATATAGCATGGCACTATCTCTTACAACAAGCTAGTTAAGTAATTTTCAAACCATGCTTTACGTATGAAATTCTATAATTTCAACTTGTACAGCAGCAGATAAGCTCATCACGTACATTCACATTCAAGCAAGAAATAACACGGAGCAAAGCTCACCTGAGTATCAGTTTAATAAGAGGTCGAGCGACGGCTGCTACCGGTTGGCTCACTGGGGCCATGGGGCTTCTTTAGGGCCGAAGCATTCCCCACGATTGTCCCAGCCTTGTCGTGGCGGTGGGGCTCAGTAGCCTGGGGTGAATCGAGACACCTTGGGCGTAGCCAATTGAACCGAGGAGGAAGGTGCGTAATTGCGTTTCCTCGCGTAAACAAAAGTACCGAAGTACACCCTTTACTCGTCTGTCTTTTTGTGCTATTAAAAGGTATAATATAGGCGATTTGATTATCTTGATAAAAACGTAATAACTTTCTTCATTTTCGAAATTTTGAAAAGGAGTCTGCAAATGTCGACGTAAGAGCGCAACAAACGTCAAATAAAACAACGCACAGGTCGAATTGTAAAACTCCTCCTTTTTGAAGTTGGTCATATATAATTAGGACTTATTTATTATATATCCTGAACTTTAACTACTTATTTGCTACAGATGATTGAATGCTAAAGTAAGCAGGTTCAGCTGCAGATAGCGCGCGGAAATTTTGAAAAATAAATTAGCTGAGAAGAAAAAGATGGCTTGGTTCCAGGTGTTGCTCATCACGGATACCTCGTGCTCTCTGAAATAAAGATTTACCTACGGTAGATAGTTATCTACATCACCCAGTTGTGTAGGATGATGGTGAGAATTGCCGTTAAGGTACCTCTTTTAATCAAGATCCAAACATAACACCTCACAGCTGCATGATAATGCAATAAGCGCTTTCTACGTTAATCGGAACAAATAATTAATTATATAAAATCTCCGGGTATTTTTAATAACTAATGACATCGGGACATTTGTCATCTCAGTCCACCCGTGACCACGGTAGCTGTAAAGCTTCTGAAACGTTGTGATCATAAATTACTTAATAAACCGCGATAAAGTCCGTTAAAACTGTTATATTATAATGTGTAAAATTCGTGTAAACCTAAGAAAGTGATATTTATGTGTCAGTGAGAGGACGGCACAGGGAGACGCACAATGTCTGTCGGTCTCGTCGGTCTCACTGTGTGTCATCGGTATACCAGAACAAAGTAGGCGTCAGCGCTTACTACTGAACAACAGATAGACTAAATGTAACTCCATATGCATGTGAGCAACATTAAACATACGTCAAACTACTACGGACTGATTACTACAGTAGAATAATGTGTGTGTAGAGTTTACGTAGCGCGTCTTAGGTATGTCTGAACTACAAGTAAGCATAGTGCGCTACTTGTTTGTTAGCTAAAGGACGAAGACTCCTTGGGTAATGAGAATCGCAAATGAAATCAGCGCTGAAGCGCAGTGCAGCTAATGCAATTTTCCGCCAATTCAGGCTTTTCATCCTGCTCAAGGAATTATCTACCTTCCTTCCACCAGTCACCGGGAAATTCCCTTCCTGCTCATAATTTCTGTTCGTTTTTAATAAACAATGTTACAACAGTTGGTAGTTTTCTTTAAACCTTTCCGATCGTTTTGTGCGAGCCAAACGATTTTATTCTAGTTTGATATTATTAAAGCTTGCCACTGTTTGATTCAGTTGGGCTGAGTAGCATTCCGGGAGTTTCGTCACGTCGCCTATACCGCAGAGCTTGAAGACGAAAGTCTTCAACCAATGAGTTCTCCCGTGATGACCTACGGGGCCGAAACATGGCCCCTTAATTTAGGAGTGGTCCGCACGTTTGCGGTAGCTCAATGGTCTATTGAACGCGCTATATTGGGTGTCTCACTGTCCGACAGAATTCGTAACAAAGGCACAGTATCCACTATCACGCGACGAATAAGCTCGCTGAAGTGGCAATGGGCTGGCCGCAGTCTCAGAAGAACAGATGGTAGATGTTTAGGAGGAACAAGTGTTGGTCGACGATCTCCGTGCAGTAGCCGGTCCGGGATGGATGCGAATAGCAGGAGATCGGTTGTCTTGGCGTTCATTGAAAGAGGCCTATGTTCAGCAGTGGCGGTCCACTGCTGCATAAGGGCTGATAATGATGATGATAATGACTGTTTCATACTTTATGGTGGCAGACGAGTATTCGGAGCCTTTTGATGAATACTGACCATAGATATTTTTATATTTTTTAAATTTTATCAGATCAGATCTGTTTCTCCATCGGAAACTCACAAACCTCTACGGCGGTATATAAGCGAAATATGCATCCCAGCACGTGCTACCTCATTGCGGCTGCAATGCAGCAGGCACTACTTCGCACCAAGCTACTGCGATGTTCACAGCTTTTTAACAAAAAATCATTTACGCATTCTTCCAAATCTTTTTGAGTCATCCTCCAGGTCTAAAAATAATAAAAATAAAAGCAAGCATAAAAGTAAATACAGTTGACAAACAGATATTAAAGATACACGAGGAATATATTGAGGGAACGGCCTACACACCGCGGTCACATACAGTGTGCGCTCCGCCGACCTCCGCCGAGCCCAGCTCCGCAGGGCCGCAGAAGGCTGCTACCACTGTATCGATGTTATCTAAGCGCGGCCGAGGTCGGTGTAATGTTTGTTACATAAATATCTTCGCGCAACGTGACTATCGCAACTAATGTAATGTCTGCAATACAAATATAGTACAATGACGGGGGTTCTTTGGACGTCGGTGTCAGGGTCGCCTAAGAATAGGGATATATCGATATTTTTTATCCGACATGTTGCTATTTCTGCCGATATATTTCATAAATCGATCTATCGACACTGAATATCCAATATCGAAAGTCTTATCCAAATCGATTTTTTTGCAGTTCATGGACATACACTGAAACTAGTGCACAGTCACGAGCAAAAATATAAGATATACGAGTCACACTTTCACGAGCAATAATAAAATATATACGAGTCACACTTTCGCGAGTAATAATATAGTATATACGAGTCACACCTTCACGAGCAATAATATAATATATACGAGTCACACTTTCACGAGCAATAATATAATATATACGAGTCACACCTTCACGAGCAATAATATAGTATATACGAGTCACACTTTCACTAGCAATAATATAATATATACGAGTCACACTTTCAAGAACAATAATATAGTATATACGAGTCACACTTTCACGAGCAATAATATATTATATACGAGTCACACTTTCACGAGGAATAATATAATATATACGAGTCACACTTTCACGAGCAATAATATAATATGTACGAGTCACACCTTCAAAGATATCTTAACATCCACTTTCAAAAGAAGTAAACGACATTTCGTTTCTAAGTTATCTAATCCTATGACCATAGTAATGTAAAAGATACATTACATACACATTTAACATTGCCAGTGTCACGTTTGTGTATACACGATAGTTCCAAAAACATGTATCGAAACAGTACGAGTATATACAATTACGAAGTAGCGGAGTAAATCAACTTGAGCTCGGCAGTCAGTGCAATTTCGAAAATATGTCAACAATTACACAAGAACAGTTTCAATCAGCTTGTGTTATTCTGTCTTCTATAGTATAAGAGGGCAGATGATTTAGTCAGAGGTAGTGCCATGCTGCATTGCAGTGGATCGGGCCGGTACGACCGGGAGAGGTACCTCTTTAATGTCACGATACATCCTTAGTATCACGTTTGGAGTGATTTGTGAGTAGTCTGTGGCCCCTTGGAGGAGAGGAGGACAAAGGAGGCTTAGACGTTTATGAGTGATAAGTTTGTAGTGTCGCATGCATGTCCATCATGATATGAGTGTAAAGTTCTGGCGGCAAGTCGATCTCTAACAGAAAAAAAATTGGGGTTGAATGACCTCACGTTCCTACCTTAAACTGTTCAACGCTATTTTTGATTCTCTTACTTAAAAATTGGAAAACTGAACTGAAACTCGCATAAGTATATAAAATACTTTTTCTAGTACTGCTAGTGTTATTAATTGTTTTGGGTCAACGTTTACACGTTCAAAACTATATTAATAAAACACTATCGGTGTTGTTAAGCTCTGCTGAACTGAGAAAAAACGTCACTCTCAAACATTAATGTATTTAATATCTGCAGGTACAAACTAATGCTTTCTTCCCGATACGTCGGTATTCCGATACATTCTGCCCGGCCTGCGAGGCCGAAATCGATGTTTTTGAAAATCATTTTCACTGCCGACGTCCCTTGTCGGTGGAGATCAGAAAGCTGCGACTGCTCATTTGCCCTAATATTTAAGTTAGCTTCTATGGGGTACAACAATATTCTCTCAGTGAAGTAATCAGTTAAAATTGATTTTTTTTCTTAAAAAGTAGCGTTTAAATTCTTAAGTGAAAATCTGTTTACTAGTTTTAGCGATACGGTCGATCATACATACACTGATAGACGCCAGATAGGTGTCAGGCGCCACGTGTGTCATGTCCACTGGCTGTTCCGGACGCAACCGCGAGGCGCACTACTCGCGGTGGGAGACGACTGCGCCTCTACTGGTCACGCCTATTGAGGAATTTGCTCTCTTTTTTTAGACAAACGATCAATCGGCGCCATTTAAAATTACCGACGCCCATAAACATTCACATAATTACTATGCCACTGCGTTGCCCTCCTTTCACCTTACCCAATGGGCCACCGGCTACTCACAATCCGCAGGAAATGGTCACTTTGTGGGGTCCAGTGGTGAGTGGGGCTGTGGCACATTATAGTGGCGAATACTCACAAAAACCATCGCGAGTGCCATCATTGCCGCCTTTGGTTCGATGCCCCAGAACAACAAATCATCTGTGCACCTCGAGAACCTCAAGCTCAGCTCCCTAAGGGATCGTCGCCACCTCCACAGATGGGGTTGTCCTTGCAAGACAACCCCAACAACATTGGGGCAGTGCAATGGGGTGAGGTTCCCATCTTAATCCCCTGCCCCGTGCCTCCTTTTGCTCTTTTGTCTTCACTTATATGTAAGACGAGGAACCGCTTTTTGTACCCCTAGGAGCGGCTCCTCGTTCTGCTCTTAAGTCCCCTCTTCTTATAAGAGGTGTACAAAGGGTAGACCCCTTCTCGATTCTATTAGCTTCTCGCTGTCTCGATTCACCCCAGGTTACTGAGCCCCACCGCCACGTCAATGCTTAAACCATGGTGCGGTGTGTTAAAATGTAGCTCAATTGTAATAAACGTCCGTGCCTGTCCCTCGGTCTAGTGGGAGGCGTGTTTGACCAGTTGTGAGGCCCCGGCTTGGACCGAAGTGTTATTGGTATTTTTTAATTTCTAATCCGTCCCATCGGAATAGGAGAATGAGGAGGCGGGGAGTGCACTTGTGCCTGCGCACACACTTTTGCTATAACATGTCCTGCGCAGTGGGGCTCGTCTCTGTGCAACATTATTATTATTACATGTCTTAAAATTAGTTGGACATTATAATTACCTCATGTATGTGAACGATATTAAATTCAACTTCAATGCGTACAATGTCGCGGCAAAAAGCTTGCCGTCAATAAATGTAACATGAACTCTTTGTAAACATGAAGTATTTTCATTTGCAAGTGCTGGCTATGCATAACTTACGGACTGTTACTATGCAAATGGGCTGAGAGCGGACGAGAAGCAGAGTTTGCGGTCGAAGGTGCGCCGGCCTGGCGGTCTGTTCAAAACTTTCAAGTGCTTTAGAAGCGTCGGTTTTGTTCTATTGTAGAAATCTCGTCTCTAAATAAAATTAGGATCACTGGACACTTGCTACTTGCTCACATGATTCCACCGCAAAGTGACAACTATGTGCGTATCTGATGGCCTATTGTAGTGGAGGGGGCAGGAGCAATACGATCGTCAATAGTTTAATTCGGAAGAAATGTTTTGTTTCTATTTACACAAAATATTTTAATGTTTCTCGTGATTTTTTTCTAAATGATGCTTCTATTATTTCAGATCCAAGGATGATTTGAACATCTGCGGTGAGTTTTTATTTAAAGTTCTTATTTACGAGTATACAGTAAATTGTTTGGGATTTTTTCTACGCGACTGTCCGTTATAAGAACTAGAACGGTTTGTGACAAAATGAACAAAAATTAATGGCATGGAAGAGACTGCACTGTCTTCAGCTGCCTACCCTGGAGGTCTCGTCACTTGTGTGTGTACTCATAGCAATTCCTTGAGTAATTCATTTGAAATTATGCGTTCGAATGTTTTTTTAGGATAAAAAAAATGTTTTACTCCGGATCATATCGGAGCAACATTTCATCTTAACGAATTCAGTTATTTTTGCGTGAGAGTAGAGCAAACACAAGTACAAACTTGGCATCAGTTATAATAGGATTACGAGGATACTACACTTTTTAGTGAAATTAATTAAATAGAGGCCAGAGACTAGTTGGTGACCCGAATCGGTCCGTCGTTCACCCGAAAGTGTTATTGGTTATATAACATATACATGTTCCATCTGTATTAACAGTCCAAAGTCGGGAGGTCGGCGGAGCCCCGCCGCCGTGGGTCGGGAAGCATGTTTAGTCATCGTCGGCCCTGCTTCTGGTTTCTCTCCGGTCGTGTCTGACTGCCGTCCCATGTCGAGAAATGAGGGAACAGTCTAATAGACTTACTTATAAACTTTCCTGCGCAGGTGGCAAGTCCCGGTAGAGCCATTATACTGCGTTTGAATCAAAATTGCAGTGACGTCACATAGTCACCTGTCAGGAGGTCGAAACCAATAACATTGTTCTTAATTGTGCTTGGAACGTGTTATGACTGCACAGGAACTGAATCAATGAAACCGAGTTGAGAAGCTGTGTAGCTAACTACGAAACCTATTCAGAAAGGTGCAACAGCACACGTTTCAGCGTGTCGATTTCCTTTTTAAAGTTGGTGTTAACTAGGCCAAATGATTAAGAGTCCTTTGACAGATTTTAACTAGCCACAGATGGATAGACACGGGAATTGGGATGTATCGTCCAGCAGAACAGGTTAGCACGATTATTAGAGACGGCTTTGGCACGAAGTACTTAAGGGGTGGTGCCACTACTGGTTTAAACCAGTCGGGCCACCACGACCGGGGAGCACCTCTCGTGCGCATGATACCACCGTAAAGTAAAAACTATATTGTTGGATATAATTAGCGCGACTACACCGTTAAGCTGATCCTACCGTCTGCGCCTGATTTCTTTCCGATCGTGTCAAATCGTTCTCTCTTCGGGATCATGTTACTATTATGATTGTGAAAGTTATATAATTATTGGCTTGAAGTAGTAACTTTATACGGTCGTTAGTCGTGTTGGTTTTAAAAGTTTGGTTGCCCATGAAGGGGGCAGCAGGGCACTGCACCAGCATCCCTTACTTTACTTTATGATACTGAAAGGCTCGAAAAGCATGATGCTGATCGCAGCATGACTTCTTTCATCACTCTGAAAAAGTTGCCTCTGATTTTTTCATATACGTGCTTATAAGTCACCGTAGAGTGCCCTTTAGGCTTCCCGGACAGAGAGACCATAAAAAAATGGGACTGTTGCCTCTTAATCCCCTCTCATCCGTCCATGTAATATGTTAACACGCGCCATCCACCGCACACCGTCCACCGAACAGGGCACTAATTAGGCCACTAAGTAACGTATGACGCGGGTAATGGATTAGTTGGAGTGTAGGCTGAGCGCCGCTACCTGATCCTTGTCAATATTTAAACACCTCCAGGGATACGGCCGCGCTTTTTTTTTTCTTTTTTTTTTTCGGAGGGACCTAATACTGGTTGGCGGCGCTAGTCCACCCTCAACAGTTCGACTGACTACGATGACTTTTTTGTCTTCAGGTTTAGGGAGACGATAGGGTGACAGACCCCCCTCTTTTCCCGCAGAAACGGCCGCGCTGCTTGTCTGCTGTCTTATTATTTGTATCACCTGAGTTTTATCACCTGAGTGCGAACCATATGTCCGTAAACGGCATACAGTACAAGTAGCTTCTAGCTGTACTGTGTGTAGGGGACGTGTTGATACCCTAAGCCCACTTCCCCCAGTAGACCATCCATACTTACACACAAAAAGCTCTTCGGTCTATCGCGGTCTCTACCAACTCCACCGGTGAATTGACTGAAGTAATTTGTAAGCAACCGAGTATATCATAAATACACTGCTGCGCGGAATTAAATCATATTACTTTCAAGGAAATGAATAAAATGAACGTACATATTTATAATAAAACAGGCTTAGCACGGAGACACGACGGAAATGAGGTTATCTCCAACTCAAAGGCAAAAACGAATGAATATATAAACCTGCCGCCGGCCGCGTGTTGCTCCACGTCGCGTGTGTTTTATGTCACATAGTTTCACTCACATATTGTACATCATGATCTAGGGCTATATCCCATATCCGCCCACTCGTAAGCTTCTCTCGATGAACCTCTTGACAGCTAGTTCCTAATTTCGTTTTACCAAGCATAACCGGGTAAACGAGAAGGTGGGTAGGGACGACCGCCGCCCATAGAGATTTGCAAGAGTAGGCGTCTTACAGACGCGTTGCTGGCCTTTTTTTTTTTTGAAGACCTCTAAATCTTATCGGATCGGAAATACCGAGAGAGGCAGCTGGTTCCACAGCCCAGTTGTACGCGGTAAAAAGTGGCGTTCAGACCGCACTCTTGTGGATTTACGGTCACCCTGGCAATGGGCGTGGAACTGAGAGCTATGTCGTGATGTCGGAAGATGGAATTCTGCTGCTGGTGTTAAGCCGGACAATTCCTCACTCCCTGTAGAAAATACGATAAAAGACGCTCGGTGAACCGACGCCTCTTCGCAGTACAAAAGAATCGAGCTGTCCGGAAATAACTTTGTCGTCGACGGTTCGGGTTGCTCTACGTTGTATGCGGTCAAATGAAACGAGCTGATCTTGCGGGGCCCCTGCCCACAGGTGGGTGCAGTACTCCATATGCGGTCGGACCTACGCCTTGGGAAGTTACGGCCGATAGGCTGGATCGAAGTACTGCTTCGCCTTATTGAGTACACCCAGCTTCCAGGGTCTATTTTAGCTTTCGTTTCCAAGTGACAGCGGAACTGAACGTTACTTAACATTTCGACACCAAATATTCTAATATTAGTTGAAGTTGATAGGTAGTTGTACGAAACGAGGAGACACGTCAAAGGGTTACTTTTAAAGGTAAACGCGCAAGCTTGTGTCTTATGGGGGTTTAATTACGGGACCACATAAGATCAGGGTTGTGGTATCTCTTATTTTGGCGATAGCACAACTATTAAACTGAGTCGTTACCTTTTCCGGTAACGGTTTTTTCTTTCATCTTCCTTAGATCTGTTCTGATCTGTTGTGCATCTTCCTTAGATTTAAATCTATAGCTTGCCAAATTTTTTTATTTATAAGTAAGTTTGTAGCTATGTTGTAATGAAATGTGTAACAGTGTATGTATTAATTGTACTGAATAAAGTATTTACTTACTTAAAATTGGACTAACAATGAAAGCCACTAGATTGCACCATGTAGTATTGGCACTTTTGTCCCCGTCTTCGCAGTAGGTTTATAACGCAAGCAAGGACTATGTTCTTCTATGGTGCACAATGAGACTGAAGACATCACCATCTGCGTCAATCGTGCGGTATCTTGTCTGTGTGAAGATCAATTGCATACTATTTTACCTGCGGTTCTTAACATTTAATGCTATATTCAAAATATTAAAATGGACAACAAAAATATACAGACGCCCCCGTTCTGATCTGAATGAATCTGATTACTTTATATGCAATCCCGTTTGACGCACGGAACATTACGAAACTTTAGGAAACGTAAAATATTACGCTTTTTACGTTTGTTTTACTAAATATATCTAATTTCCAACCTCGTCAAACTTGTAACTACAATGGGTAAGGCGTTAAAGTACATAGTATTATGTAATTTATCGGCTGAGACGTTGTCCGCCGGAGCGTTGAGTCGTCGCAGCTCGTTAGGGACTCGTCGATGCGGCGATAAAAGCGCCGTAAAACTGTTCGGATTGAGCTAATAGTGAACATCGTGCGGACTTATTACAGCTTGTGACGACATCTCGCGGGTACACGCGAGTACTGACAGCTATGGGCAGAAGATGTAAGAAGAAGAGTTACAGCAATCTCTGTTAGTAGCTATCAGAGCCAACTGGTGACTACGGATGCCCATTAACATAAACACTGTTGTCATGCTTATCTCCATCCCCCCAAAGATAAACCGCCTACTCACAAACAGTACCTAACGTGACATCATAGCTATAACTTTTAAGTGGTATCCTGTGAGCGAGCGCCACCTCCGTCGTGCCAGCCCATGTACAAGTGGCTCTGCCTGTTACTAATTTTGAAATTTTCATTACTAAATAATAATAACTCACAAGAAAGAAGATAATCAGTTCGTCCTTTGTCCTATTTTGGACCACACTACCGAAGTAAAACTTGTTGCAATGTTATTGACAATTGGTTTCATCAAAGTATCATCATTTATTCATAGATCAACATCAGACACCAAGCAAATCACTACTATTTGAGGTACACTTACCTGCTATTACTGTGAAACTCCTTCACTAATGGAAACTATAAATAACAGCTCATTTTTGTGGAAATAGTATAAACATTATATTTTTTATTTAAGTTATAATATGGATTTCCATCAAGAAGAGATAACACAAGCCATCAACTATAAATTAGAGGTACCTGTGGAACTACTCAATTGTCCTGACGAAATGTGTAATGATGGTCACCACAGGATATTAATTTGTAGGTGACAGTATAGGGGGTATTCTTCCTGTGGCTGCGTATTTTTGGGCATGGCATTAAAGAAAACCGTAAAAGTAAATATCTGCCCGGTTGGAACAAGCACGTCGGTAACGCTCACGAGAGAGCTCTGCATTTTTAACCACTGCTGGTCTTCTCCACAGAAACTGTGGGGGGTTACGGGCATCG
>JAFELO010000918.1:167920-187348 GCA_017140195.1 Eumaeus atala
CGGCGAAGCTGCGATATCGCGTCACGTCAACCGATCCGCTGGAGAAGGCAGGCTCGACGTCCCCTGCACACACAGCAGTCGAAACGGAGGCGGAGGCGACTCCCGGCGGCGTCGACGAGTCCTCCTCGGGCGCCGCTGGGCCAGCCATTTCCGACTCGCGAGCCACAGGTGATGTATGCAGTGATTCGGGCGGGTCGTGTGCGGATAGGGATTGCGATGATGATGAGGCGGCGGTCGAGTGTGAAGCTTGGAGGGTCCCTCGGCGGGCGAGGACGCCGCGCGCTTCTGCGGGCGTAGCACCTCCAGCTCCGCTAGGAACTCCTTCCTCTCCTCTTCGGAAGGGAACAGGGGCCTCCTCACGATCACCCGTTCAGCCTTCTTCCGTGGCATCTTCACGATGGTGGTAGGTCCTCCGTCGGACTCGCTGTTCACTGCCCCGACCTTTCTTCAAAAAGGTCGGGGAGTATGTCGCGCGGTGCGGCTTCGGACCTCTTGGGCCTTGGTCTCCTCTTATATACAGACTATATGTATACAAAAAGCTCTTTGTCTTCGTCCGAGTTCTAAACACGGCACGGAATAACAATTATTCCGGACCGCGTTCCGAACAAGGACGAGAGGGCTGGGGCGCAAGCGGGACGATACTATCTCTCCCTCACCTTCCGGCAAGAGAGGGACAGCAGGCGTTTCCGAGTGCGGTAGTGTGCATTTTTAAAGCTAAAGTAAAATGGTGGCATAAAAGTGGACATCCAATAAAAGTGGATATTGTGGCAGAACACCAAAAAAATAAGAACTTCAGGTCGGGCCTGCCCGCGAGTGCCGCAGTTGTATAGGAGCATAGTGACGTAGCTAACAAGTTCAAGCGACATTTTCAAGTTGAAACGCTGTTATTATTAAAGAAGCGTAGCATGCGCGAGGCCAACGCACTTACTCCAAAGCGTAAAGAGGCTTTCACTGCTAATGAGTTGGAATAAATAATCAAAGGTATGCTGAGGGACGAACCCCGGGAAGTGATGGCCTCAGCATGGAACACCTGCAGCATGCTGTCGCTTATACTTAATGAGATCAGGACTGTTATTATTGCGATAGTCATTGGCCCCGTAAAGTTAACTCCATACTTGTTGTAAATACATGTCACAAGTACGTAACTCTTTTAAATTAACTTATTTCATAACTATATTTAACCATTGCAATTGACTTTATGTCCGATATCTATTTCGTTTATTCAGCCGCCAGTTACAGATGTATATCTAACATGCGCCATATTCACCAAACGTGTTGTTTTCCCCTAATGTACCGTGATGTGGGACGCTACAGTCGTGACAGAATTTCGGCTCACAAAGTTGCCGCCATTAACGCTTTCAACAAAAGTCACAGGCGCCCTGATTCGAGCGAACTCAATATCTGCGCTCTTTGACGAGGCAGGCCTTTGTGCTCCTGCTGGAGGTACGGCGCCATTATGTTATAGACTATTCAGCCTGACAGAATGACAGTGTGAAGTTAACAGCCGTCGGGAATTCAAATATTTTATTAGGGTTGTGCGGTCTACATGTACACTACAGGTACACCACAGGTACACCACAGGTACACCACAGGTACACTACAGGTACTTTACAGTTACACTACAAGTACAGAAAATGTTTTCATGTACGTACATTGAAGCAACCAATTTTAGCAAGAGTCAGCGCCACGTTTTGCCGTCGAATTGTGTCGGTACGACGGGAAGGTACCTCCCGCTCTCATGACACCACCACAATGTGACAGCAATGCTTTCTCGTTTCGTGTGTTTTGTTTTGTATTTCCGGTGATTTATTGAAGGGGAGTAGAAAAGGATGGCAACACATATACATAATAATCCGAATTAAACTGGTTTTCCAGCCGAAACCGAACTTTCGGTCTAGGTCACAGTTTCGGGCGATAACAGAAATTAACCTCATTTGTTCATTTTTAAAGTTATATTATATTACGAAATTTTCACTAGATTTACTTGTCAAATATTTTCACTTATTAAGTAACTCATGCGTAAATAATTACTTTTAGGACAATGTTATTTGATTAGATCTAGTAAGAGGCAGTTCCATGCTGAATTATAGCGGAATCGAGCCGGTACAGTCGGGGAGGTACCTCTCGTTTACAGGATACCGCCGTAAAATGACAAATTTTGTGTCGCATTTCGTGAGGTTTGTGAGTACCTAGGGGGCTAATGCAAATCACCCTATCCCGGCACCCTGCCCTTTGGAGGAGAGGAGGATAAGAGAGCATTGCATCGGCTTAGTGATTGTATAAATGTTTGGCTTTGATTGATAATCATCACGCTTAACAGCGCTCATAGACGTATACATACTATTAATTGAAAATTTTACAAGAGTATGAGACTCGGTATTGGACTAAAGGACCGGATAGTAGCACCGGTGTTTTATCATTGGCAAAGTGACCTCATTGGCTTGTTTAGCCTAAACAGCTGAATTGTATCCTTCACTTGATTGTGCCAACCGCTGAGCAACAATTAATATCTAATCTCTAAATATCTAAAATATATATAAAATATCTCATCTGCGAATAGTCGCTTGGAGGACTTATACTTTAAAATTGACACTCTTTGACAAATTACGCCACTTGCAATGGGCCACCGGAAACTAACAATATTCTCGAAACTCATGGCACGCGTGATACTATAAAAGGTACTTCCCCAGTAGTGCCGGCCCCATTTACATGCAATGCTACATGGCACAATATCCTTATAACTTCCATACTATACTTTATTAGTAACGTCAAATTAACCACATTAAAGTTATAGAAATATGAATATTTTTTGCTTTGGCAGTCAAGTAAAACGTCAAGTAGATAGTACGTCATATTCTACCTAAACAAGGACGATTATTTAATAAATAAATCTTTATTTGCCAGAATTCTATGTAAGTACATAAGTAGGGAAGACGATCTCCGTGCAGTAGCCGGTCTGGGATGGATGCGAGTAGCAGGAGATCGGTCGACTCGGCGTTCATTGAGAAAGGCCTGCGTGCAGCAGTGGACCGATAAGAGCTGATGATGACGATGATGATGATGATGATGATGATGATGATGGCGATGATGACTATGATGATGATGATGATGATGATGATGATGATGATGATGATGATGAAGTACATAAGCTGTTAAAAATATTTCATTTGGTATCATGACAATTCGCTATTATGCAAATACATAATATCTTATCGTCTATTAATTACGGTAATTGTATCCTCAGTAATTAATAAAAGTAAGTCAAAATTATTTAGTATATTAAGGTATAAAGCTTTAGTCCTATCAGTAAATATTGTCAGTGACATCAAATAAAAGTATTGAAACTTTAAATTGTCTTTGCACCGTCTGTCTAATACTAATTGACGCTATAGTAACATTTCTTAAATAAAACTGGTTCAAGCATATTTTTGAATAAATTTATGTCGTTGCTCGATTTCCTAATATTCACAGGTAGTTTATTAAACAATTTCGGTGCCATGCTTAACACACTTTTAGAGAGCAATTTAGTCCTATGACTATTTACGTAAACTTTGTTATTGATTGTTGTGCCTCTTGAACGGATTTTATCGCATCTCTTTAGGTTTTCTTGTGGAATGAGACAGAATCACCGTCATGAAATGTGCCAAAATTCATGTGCTGTCCTGTTATACAATAATTATAAAAATATGTTTGAGTTACAAATATACACTATAAACTTAATAATTGTACTTAATAAGTTGTTAAAAAATTAATATATATTTAAATAAATAAACAGATACATAAATAAGCTGAAATGGAACGAAAATTAAGAGCTGAATATAAAATAATGTTAGACTGCTTCCCGGAAGCAGAAATTTCTTCACCGAACGAAAAGTCAGTTTTTGTTTTTGACTTAATTATATTTATCACCGGATCCCAAGCAAGTGGTAAGACCCAACCATCCTCTCTATTAAAATTTGGATGCTTTCTAATTTCAATCGCCTCACGAATCATCCTTGGACGGAATCAAGACTCTTTCGCGAGGATTTGAGGTCTGTCAAATCTAGTATAATGGCGGGCGTTATCTTGTATTTGTTGACAAACTACAGACTTAGTAGAGGGACGATGTTTAACATCTGCAATATGTTCTTTAACGCGTGTCCTTATGGATCTCTTTGTTTGACCTATGTATGAAAGCCCGCAGTCGCAATCGAGTTTGTATACTCCTGCATCCTGTAGGGGGATCCGAGGCTTTGCCGGTGGTAAGAAATGAATTATCTTTTTTGGTGGCGACAACACAAACATCTATATTTAAAATTAAAGAAAGCTTCGAAATAGCAAAGACTTCGAAATAACTACAATTTTTCTTAGATAGTTCTTCAATATGTAATTTCCAATCTAGTTTGCTGTCAATTTTGTCACTTCCATATTATCTAATCTACTATTATGGTATTGTATATTAAATTTTGAAATAAAATGCCGTTGACTTAAAGTGAATAATTTTTGTTTGGTCTAAATTAATTCCAAGATTAATATTGTCAAGCCATGTAATTATTATTGTCAAATTCATAATTTATAATGTCCTTAGAAGCTATTGTTACAGTGCTATCATCAGCAAATAGAGTCATTGGTTTGTCTATATATCTAGGGAAGTCATTTATATATATTAAAAATAGAGGAGGTCTTAAAACACAGCCCTGTGGCACACCATAAATTAAATAACGTGCTTTAGACAAAAATATTTCTTCTATATGTGTTTTATTATTTGAATAGCTAAAAGCTGTATATTGTAATCTATTTGATGTATGTGATTCAATTAAATTATGTACATCTCCCATGTACGGCTAATGCCGTGTGCACAGATCTCTTCAGCTATCCAGCTATCCAGAGAAAACTTGTGGCAGTCCACATTCTTCTGGACCCGATCTTTTCCCTGGATTTTGGTCCCTAGGTCCATGTGCAGGCCTTCGCGGACCATATACTAGTCATAACCTGGGGCACCGACGGAAGGAAGGTCGGGAATGCAATGAATAAAGCGCTAGAGATGATCCGCTGTTGGGGCGAGGCTAACAGGCTAAAATTTGCTGCCCATAAAACGTAAACAGTGGTGTCCATGCGACGGCTAAAATATGACCCACCAGTAATAGAAATGGGAGGAAACCCATTGGAACTCCATAAGTATATCAACTCCATATCAACTCCATTAAGTTCCTGGGTTTGGTCATAGACACAAAGCTTATCTTCAACTAAAACCTGTAAACTGCGGTCAAAAAAGCCATACGGCTATATAAAACTGTGTCCACGACAGCTAGGGCAAACTGGGGCTCAACTCAGAAATTGTACGCACAATTTACCTAGCGGCTGTTAAGCCCACTATTCTTTACGCAGCCAGTATATGGGCAGATGTAGCAGGCAAAAAATCCGTGCAAAAATTACTGGGAAGGCGCTGGAAAAGAAATGTATCTACGAGACCAAAAGGTGGAAACCATAGGAGGAGGGGCCAGATGCACAACTGGAAATCATAGTTCACCCACTGGAGCATCCCCATCCCACAGAAAGGAGAGTCCTTCGGGTACGGCAACATCCTGGAAGATCTGAACGAGGTGGGAGGAACTACTCCGGTCTACACGGTCACATCATACACCTGCTGCTTGCAAGTGCAGGTATTACTGATATATCTAGTTGGCTTATTGAGTGCTAATTTTAAATCAAAACTTAACAAAATGTATTGAAAGTCTAACGTTACTTTCTTTTCTCATAACATCTATGTTAGAATCCGGCAATTATAATATTATTGTACTTTGTTTTATGTATTTTTGTAATACTTGCTGTAATTTATAGAAAAATATACTTAAATTGCTTAACTAAACATCTGTTTGTAAAAGGCTATCTGCCTCAAGCCGACATGATCATTCCAATCAGCCGTTGACCATTGTATTGCTACCACTAAAAAAATAAAAAAATGTGGCTAAATTTACCCAAATGCGCACAACAGCGCATGAATACGGAGTCACGGCGCTGCTGAGAGTTGCCGCATGTTTTTGGCCGAATTTACTGGCCGGAACTGACCGAAATCGAAACTGAATGTTAAGTCGGACTATAACTATATTGTACTTTTGTTTCAAAAAAAAAAATCCGCCCCTTTTTCTAAGAACTGCACGAATGGAGGAGCTTGCACAAGCGGGGGTATGTAGAAAGCTAATATTTAAATGTAATGTGCACTGGATTTTATTATTATCATTAAATCAGGCGAAATGTGTCGAACATAATGGTGTGTGTAGAACACCATTATGTTCGACACATTTTATTATAGAAGCAGAAGAGATAAACGAGCAGGCAGAGCGAACTAATTTTGACTACTTCTCGCTGGACACGTATCGAAAGCATAAGTCGGTTCTGCTGCATCTCCTCACACTACATGGCTATCAAACAACCTTTTCAAATCGCAGCATTTTCCTCACACTACATGACTATCGAACAACATTTTCCAATCGCACACATCATATAATCTATATTATATGTGATTACATATGTGATATTGACTGAGGGTCAATCGTGTGTGTGATTCATGTCGTCAAGCCTGAGGCCAGCAAGGAAATTAAAGGGAATATTAGTACTCGTGTCCAACCTCTCACCCTCACCTACATTAAATTATAAAGGTTCTGGACGAGCTCATAGAATGTATAATGTTTGTTTGTCTACCTGACGCCGTTACCTGTTCGTGAGCCAGTCAATATAAATGGCCGCACGGCGCCGCTGTACATTAGATACTTTATTTTCCCATTCAAATACGTTTGCTACTATTTTAATTGTCACTATCATCATAGTCTCAGTCGTCATTGGATCCACGGTAGAGCATAATATGCTTCCGTTGATCACCTCTCGCTACTGCGATACACCTACAGCCTTCCTTGGCAGTTCCAAACCAGTTGGCGTCTAGCTACAAAAAAAACTGTTTTGAAATGAAAACTTCTGTAGCGGCGCGGCGTTGGAAATATGTGTCCGAAATGTACTACGGAGTCGCTACTGAGTCGGCTACGGCGTAGAAGCACTACGAGCTACACGAGTCATTTCATAATCATCATCATCGTCATTACCAGCCCTTAGCGGTCCTCTGCTGGACGCGGACCTCTCTCAATGAACGCCAAGACGACCGATCTCCTGCTACTCGCATCACGAGTCGTTTAGTAACAGTTATTTATTTGGTAGCATCGATATCGACGACCGGCAATAATCCTCACCGGAACACTTTCGTAATGCGCAACATGTGAATAAAAAAACTGTTTTAGTTATTTATAAATACCAAACCTCTGTGCCCACACCATCATATAGCAACTTTTTGGTATTTTCTCTCTTTCTCTTTCGATCCGGGTTCTTCGTGGGCTTACCGCCATGACAAGTCCTGATGGTGGAAGGAGGGCGCGGTGACGCTGATATTGTAAGATCAGTCTTACATAACACAGGCGTAAAGCTTATGTGTTACGTAAAGGTTATGTGTTACGTAAAGGTTATGTGTTAGGTAAAGGTTATGTGTTAGGTAAAGGTTATGTGTTACGTAAAGGTTATGTGTTACGTAACGGTTATGTGTTACGTAAAGGTTATGTGTTACGTAAAGGTTATGTGTTACGTGAAGGTTATGTGTTACGTAAAGGTTATGTGTTACGTAAAGGTTATGTGTTACGAAAAGGTTATGTGTTACGTAAAGGTTATGTGTTACGTAACGGTTATGTGTTACGTAAAGGTTATGTGTTACGTAAAGGTTATGTGTTACGTAAAGGTTATGTGTTACGTAAAGGTTATGTGTTACGTAAAGGTTATGTGTTACGTGCTATCGGTGATCATGCTCTTGGTGACAGTGGATTTGGTGGGACTCAGCACCTGCGTGATATCACCACCAATATTTAATCAGTAGTGAAGGACATTTGTAACTTGTGAGTTGATTCGAACAATACTGTGTTAATTAGCGTGATCACCACATAGTACACCGATGACAAAATAATACACCGAGAACTCACACAATAAACTGTGCGCACACGTAATAAACAATGAACAAACGTAAAGCAGAATATGGCAGCAGCTCGGGGCCCCGCAGCCACGCGCCCGAGTGCGGGCTGCACAGTGATATCATAACAGTTATTTTCATTAACTCGCCCAAACAAAATACTTTGTACCTTTTTCCACTGAAGGCGTGTGATCCAGGGCAGACTGCTCGAGGAGATACCAAAGAACGTGCCTACAAAAATCAATTAACAGTTTATTTTATAGTAATTACTTTAGATAGATAATTCTATACTTTCCGCGGTCGGCCCTCCCCGACTCCACTCTGCTTAAAAACTAAAAGTTGGTCTGATATCGATATCGATTATTTATTAAAGAGAAGTGATGCAATTATCGATAGTTGATAATGTCGATGATTTTGATCGACAATATAGACGAATTGGAAAATTCAATATTTAAATTTATTGAAAAACTTTTTGTTTCAAAGGGAAACTTTGTATATGTTAATTGCCGTTTGTGTTTGCAAGAGATCGTGAGATGCGCGTTGTAGGAGGCTCGACGGCGCGTCCGGGTCTTTTTACACAATGTAAATGAAAAGAATACATCGGTCTTATGGCGGCGGGGATTAGTTACCGCCTCCATCCATCACAGTGTGCGCTGATGTGATTGGCATGTAATGGAGAAATAGCTTTTATAAAAAATTTTGAGGTATTAATTAAGAAACAATTGGTGAAGAGAACCTTCTAGGAATTGTTGAAACATGTATCTGTAGGGGGAGACCTGAGGACTGAGTACAGTGGCGAGCTATCGGGAACCTACATAAATAGAGAGGTGGCTGTAGGCGAATAACTGAGGACCGAGCGGAGTGGCGAGCTGTTGGGATCCTACATGATAGAGTGGTGGCTGTAGACGGAGACCTGAGGACCGAGCGGAGTGGCGAGCTGTCGGGATACTACATGACAGAGAGGCTGCAGGCGGAGAATTGAGCGCGATACCTGGAACCAACGCCCCGATCCACCTGGTAGGGCGAGAGTACCTCGTGGTGCAGTTGGCAGGGGCTGAGGCGCTGCAAGCAACTTGTTATAGCTCGAGCCATGACTCAGTACAGGAATCTATGATATTTATGTCTCAAAATTAGCTTGCATATGTTTATAAAGTAATTTATTATTGGCGTGGTGCAATATGCGCCATACGAAGATGCCCTCATCTAGGACGCAGAAGGGGGCACTTATAACTTTCATACCGCCGTATATTGGCACTACAACATGTTCATGTTTTCACCGCTTTATCTCACTGCTCGTTTATTGAACCATCGCCATCATAATCTGTCTCCGTAACATATCAGGTGTCTTTATGCTTTGCAATTGTTTCATAAACCAGGTGAAAATGCAGCTACTGTTTACATTCTCTGACGTTCAGGCATAACCCTAACATTCCTTTGAGACAGAGTTCTGGAGACTCTGAGTCGGAGGCGGAGGTAGTCGGGAGGTCACGTAACGTGGCGAAGCGCGTGAAGGCTCCGACATTTAATAGTGTCAGAGCGGCATTAAGAGAGCGGGTGGAAGTGTCTCGCGAAGACAACTTTGAGGCGGCGCTAGCGAAGAGGGCGTTCCTCAAAGAAAATGTGGGGGCTGTGAACTCAGCGGAGGCGCCAGTTGTACTGGAAGATGTGGAGCGATGTGGGGCCGAGGATATCAGAGTGGCCACGGAGGCCAACTTGAGTGTTATTCTCGGTCTTGCCGGGAAATCGGCCCATCTCCGGGGCGGCTATGCTGCCAAAATACGGAGGGCCGCCGAATCTATAAGGGATATGGTCGAGTCCCTGGTAGGCAGGACGGAGGGTGACGAAGTGCGCCGATTGCGCGCCGACAATGCCCGGCTACAAAGGGAGCTGGGCAATATTCGTGAAGAAGTCCGCATCTACAGGAGGGACTTCGAAGAGTCCCGCAAAAAAAGCGGCAGAAGTGGTGACAGTGCCGACCACTGAAGACCTTTTGAAACAGGTGGAGCAGACGATGGGCAACATGCTCGATGCCCGCATATCGGGTCTCGAGCTCCGGCTCCCTCCCGCCACTCTCCATCGTCCTCCACTTGCCAGTGACAACAAGCCGCTGGCAAAGGAGACGAGGGCGGCGATTGCTGCCAAGCAAGGGGCAACATTGGCAGTGGCAACAGCAGCGTCGCATTAATGTGCCAGTGAGGAGGTGCGCCCCGTCCTGGTGCGCGTGGTGATATAAGGTTCGAGGTGTCGCCGACCTCCGTTCGTCCGACGTCAACGTCGTCGTCGTCCAGGGGGAAGAGCCGGTTTCCGCGTTGGGCTCTCACTAGCTCAACCGGGAACTGGCAGAGGAGGCCGCCATCGTCGGCTGTTGGAGCATCCCGCCGCTGTCGGAGTTAGGGGTGGACGAGGCGGCTGGTCGGCTCTGCGACGCGATCAGTGCGGTGTGCAGAGTGGCCATGTCCCCCCGAAGAGTCCCCGCCAGCGGCGGGCGCTCTACTGGTGGACGGCCGAATTGTCCGGCCTCCGGGCCGCCTGCAACGGGGCCAGGAGGCAGTATACCCGGAGCAGGCCGAGACGACCCCAGGACGTCGGAAGGGACGACAGGCTGCGCAGGATCTACGTGGAGAAGGTGCAGCAGATCCTGCAGCAGGCCATTTGCCGAGCCAAGGAAGAGGCCCAGCTGGAGCTCGTAAGGGATCTCGAGAGGGGGGGTACAAATGGACGCGGAACAAGATTCGCGCCCCGTCGGCCCCCATCCCGGAGACGCTCCAGCCGGATCAATTGGGGAGGATCGTCGAGGAATTGTTCCCCGACACACCCGTTTGCTTCACGCCCCCCAGGATGGCTCGGCAGACGTCGGACGAGGAGGAGGGTGTTCCGCCACCCGTCACGGAGGCTGAAATGGAGGTGATTCTGACTCGCCTCCAGAGTAAGAAGAGGGCACTGATATCTCTCGTACACCTCGGGGATAGCCTCCGGGAAACGTTTGACCGCTGCCTGCCGTCTGGTCAATTCACGGGGGCATGGAAGGAGGGTCAGCTCTGCCTACTTCCAAAGGCAGGGCGGCCCATGGACTCAGCTTTGGTGGTTCGACCGGTGGTGCTGCTGAAGGAGACCGAGAAGGCCTTAGAACGGATTTTGGCCTCCCGTCTCGTTCAGCATCTGGAGGAGGGCGCGGGACCCGGACTCTCAGAGTCACAGTTCGGATTCCGAGCACGCCAGTCGACCATCGATGCCCTCAAGCGCCTGCGGTCGGTGACGGTTGAGGCGGAACGCAGGGGGGAGGTGGTGGTCGCGGTGTCGTTGGACATCGCGAACGCTTTCAATAGCCTCCCGCACAGCGTGATACGGGAGGCACTGAAATTCTTCAGGGTGCCTCTCTATTTCGTGAGGCTGTTGGAGGCGTATCTCTCCGATCGCAGAGTATCTTTTGAGAACCGGTCGGAGTCCGTGGAGTGGCGGCGAGTCGGGCGTGGCGTCCCTCAGGGTTCAGTTCTTGGACCGATCCTGTCGGTCGTCGGCTACGCCTGGGTCCTGCGAGGCCGTCTCCTCCCCGGGATGGGTGTCATCTGCTACGCGGATGACACCCTCGTCTATGCCCGGGGACGAGACTATAAGGAGGCGGCGTGGCTGGCCGAGGTCGGCGTCGACCTCAGGATCAGCCGCATAGAGAGGTTAGGGCTTCGGGTCAGACTAGACAAGACCGAAGCCCTCCTCTTCCATGGGATTGGCCTCAGAGGGCCCCCGACATTAGTTGTCGGAGGGGACTTGTCAAAGTTGAGCATCATCCTCGCGATGCTCGGCAGCGACGAATCCTACAAGGCGATGGCTTCCTTCTGCGAGACCGTCATGTCCCAGAAGGAAGCCGACGAGCGGGTGAGAGAGGAGGCTGCCGACGTGGCCTCCCCCCGCCGACGACGAATGGGGGTACGAAAGTGGCGCTATCTGCAGCGCCTTCAGTAGTGCCCCTGTGTTCCGTGTCGGGCCGGGATGGGACCCGGTCCACTTCCAATGACACGGCGTCGTGGGGACTGTCTTAGAGTAGCCGGACAGTCTCCGAGGAGGTGAAGTCTGGCCCTTTCGCCGAGGCCAGGCTGTCGCTGGAGGGGTCCTGTTGCCTGCAGATCCGGGACCCTCCACTTATAGCGGCTGATGGCTCCCGTAGGGGTTTAGTTGGTATTGCTACCCAATGGCCGAGTCCAACATAGGTCTGGGGGTCTACCCGGGCTCCCAGGTATCATGCGTAAAGGCATCCCCCTTCGTCACCAAAAAAAAAAGGCAAACTAAATAAGTACTGCCGTACTACGCTCTTATTGGAGCTACTCCTTGTTTGTATAGATTACGAGTTATCTATCACCTGGAAGTTTTTTTAACATTGTCACTTATTGACTCGATCGTCATCATGACACATCTGTGGGGGGTGTATCAAGCAGAACTACAAAATTTTAACCCACGAAGAAGAATTTGAATCAAGCTTTTGCTGGATTTCCCAAAATGAGTGTCGGTGGCTCTTTGGGCGTCTTGCAGGAGGGCGACGCATCTGCATATGCGAGTGTTAATGGGCCTTAGTAGTCACGGTCGGCTCCGCTCGCTCGGTCCCCCTGGTGTAACAGTAGTGTGTTTTAGTTTATAATCAGTGTTCGGTGACGCCGCAAGCACAAGTGCTTAACACCGCATGCGCAGTTGTAACACCTGTAGAATGACGCGTAGTTGTCATGTAGGTGTGTTGACTTCCTTTCCTCCTCCCCTCTAATGCTCATGAATCGCACTAAACGTGACAGCATAGCTATCACTTTACGCTGGTATTGCCCGCCCAACACAGCATGGCACTATCTCGTGCAGCCAAATACGATGTGCAATAATTATTTATATAAGTGTACCGTACACTAGACTTTTTGCCCTACTCTGCAAGTAATGTTAAATGTAACTGGTTATATATCGTATTGAACAATTGGGCCTATTGTTTTAATACATTTCCACGCCAGTTCCCTAATAGGGACAGTCCAGGACACAGGCAGGCCCAGTGGAGAACTAATAGGGACAGGACACGACAGAGGCAGGCCCAGTGGAGAACGGACCAGCACATACCACGATCCACACACACCTGCCACGCCTTGTAAAAAAAGAAGTGACAAAAAGTCCTGATTTTAGGTAACGAGTGTTAAACAAGAATAGAAGATAGAAACAAGAATATTTTAAATCAAATCCAACGTTAATTGTTATTGACGTGTGACCATATCCTCTTTAGCAGTTACTGTTGCGGGCATTTAGAAAGTCACAATTCGAAAATCAAATGTAGAACGTTCTCTTGTACTGACGTCATTAAAAATAACGAGCTTGTGTCGTCACAAGGCACCTCAGGATGGAGAATAACGACGCACTATTGACGGGACAGCGCCAGGTGGAGGGTAGCGCTGTTACACCTACAGGGAGTGAGCGGTGAAGTCCCGCCGCCCGGTGTTCTTATGAACGATGCGCAAACATCCGCACAGCACCGATAACGTAGTGATTGAAAGTAACTCATATGATCTACAGGCCCTATTCGTTTTGCCTACAAATGTTTTTTTTTTATTGAATAGGAGGCAACCGAGAAATCGGAGCCTTTTTACGGCTACCGACGCCCATGAACATCCACATAATTATTATGCCGGTTATATACATATAACATTATTAAAAAACAAATAGTTACTTACTAAAAATAAGGTAATATATTAAAAAAAACAATTTTCTCTAATATGAAATGAAAGAGTTCTTTAACAATAAAACTACTTTTACGGATTTTATCGCGGTTTATTAAATTATTTATGTAGCCCGACGTTTCAGAAGGTTTACAGCAA
Organism: Eumaeus atala; assembly: GCA_017140195.1. Taxonomy (NCBI): domain Eukaryota; kingdom Metazoa; phylum Arthropoda; class Insecta; order Lepidoptera; family Lycaenidae; genus Eumaeus; species Eumaeus atala. The sequence goes on from JAFELO010000918.1 coordinate 181,736, forward strand.
CCAGGTCACGGGTGGACTATCGCGGGTGGAGTTCTTTAACGTTGAGAACACTTACTATATTATACTACTCACTACTGCTTACTTACTATATTATACTACTCACTATTGCTTATTTACTATATTGTACTACTTACTACTGCTTACTTACTATGTTATACTACTTACTACTGCTTACTTACTATATTATACTACTTACTACTGCTTACTTACTATGTTATACTACTTACTACTGCTTACTTACTATATTATACTACTTACTACTGCTTACTTACTATATTATACTACTCGCTACTGCTTACTTACTATATTATACTACTCACTACTGATTACTTACTATATTATACTACTTACTACTGCTTACTTACTATATTATACTACTTACTACTGCTTACTTACTATATTATACTACTCACTACTGCTTACTTACTATATTACTACGGTATTAAACATTCTACTTGTTTCTACTGTTTATAGTGTTTCGTGCCTCAGGACCCTCCAATATTGAGATCTACAATTTCTAGTCCTGAAAAAATCATAATATTCAAGTGTAAAAATCATAATATGCACATAAATATATTACAAATGTATGTAATGAATTACAAACACTTTTTTTTTCAAATTGATTCTTATATTGATGCAGTAAGCTGAGAGCTTACTTCTCGCCAAGTTTTATGGGTGTAGACCAACCGCAATTTTTCGTTTTTTTGTGTTCCCATAGTAAATATGTACATGTTTGGCTTTACCTCTTGGTTACATTGGCTTAGAAGTGTGATTTTTTCAGAACTTTAATATGTTCAAACTTCAGCATTCGACGTAAATTTCTGCTTGAGCCTGCAATTCGGACTCTCATTACGTGTGTGTGTGTGTCTATGTGTGAGTGTGAGTGTGTGTGTTTATGTGTGTGAGAGCAAGTTACACACACGTATCTTCTTTACGTAGTAATGGAAAAGTTAATTGGATGGATGGAGAAGTAAAGAAATTTGTCGCGATCGCAGCTGTTCAAAAAGGAAAGAGTGCTTCCGAGTTTCGGTATGTAACAGTAACATCTGCTCTGTACAGCACTTGTTAAGAAGTACCTCTTTATCATCAGCCGGACGGCGTCTACTGAGGACCATCTAGGTCGCCCCCAAACAGTGCCACAAGTCACAGTCACAAGGTGTTGAATCCGGCAGCTGCCTCATCCTCATCATGACCAGGTCGCATTGCTTTATATTTAATAATTGATATCATTCAACAAATACTTTCGTAATCTATGGCCCTTATCAATGCCTCTATTCAGTTGGTAATAAAAGTAGCTGAACACTTTTATTCCTTTATTTAGGTTTCAGCGATTTCTATACAAAATTCCTCACTTGTTTGACCAGCGAAATCAATTCGATGCTCGAGAATCGCGGAGTTTCGATATTCAATCCCGTGATTTATTCCGATCGGATGCGTTAATGCAGAAGCCGTTAATATCGGCACGGTACAGATAAAATACGGTCATTTTGATATCGACTTTTTATGTTAAAAACCTGGTTTTTATATCTTATATTTGCTTGAAATGATAATTGAATCTACCATTATGAAATCGGAGTTCTAAAGTTCATGTCAAGGATGTCCCCGGGTAATGTCGGATGTCTCCACAGGAAGGTCACGTCCGTGTGGCAGCTGATCGCTCGCAGCGAATATTTACGTCGCTCGGCACATGGCTCATGGGGATCATGATGTATAGTTGCCTGTGCGCTCATATTCTGAGGTTTGCCACTTCATTTCGCTCATATTCTGAGGTTTGCCACTTCATTTCGCTCATATTCTGAGGTTTGCCACTTCATTTCGCTCATATTCCGAGGTTTGCCACTTCATTTCGCTCATATTCCGAGGTTTGCCACTTCATTTCGCTCATATTCCGAGGTTTGCCACTTCACTTCGCTCATATTCCGAGGTTTGCCACTTCATTTCGCCCATAAGTGACTTCATAATATGATATACATAGTCATTCATTCATCATCATTCTCAGCCCTTATTAGTCCGCTGCAACATATAGGCCTATTTCAATGAACGCCAAGACTGTCGATTTTCTGCTACTCCCGGGCCAGCCAATGCACAGAGATCTTCTGCTCACCTGGTGAACGGTCGACCAACACTTCGTTTTCCTAAACGCGGCCTACACCCTAGAACCTTAGTTATACCCACAGTATGATAAAAAAATGAACAGAGGAGGCTATATTTATTTTATATATTATATTAGTCATCACTCAATAGGAATATTAAATGTATATAGTCAGTAGTATATAGATTCACATTGTAGCAATTATATTTCTGCTACATAAACATTTTATAAAAAAGTATATCTGTCATCTTTGACTATTAGGTTTAATGTTCTCTGTGTTGAAGAAATGTCACTCCTTTTCTTTTTGGCGATATTGAGGTCGGATATATTGGGAATGACTGACGCTATCAGCAATCACCGAGTGATAATTAAATAGTTCTTTTATTTTCCGAAGGAAACTTACATATTCGTATCACAATGCACGAATTATTATTTCATATAAAAGTGTGAGTTGATGATTTCTCACCGACATTTTTATATCTAGTGTTTAAAAGTCTTTGTTAATGTTAAAATGCCCTAATTCTCTTATGTGTGCATATTCATATAGTTATTTACACGATCTGTTTGGCTACTAATTTGATAGACCGTATCAATGAGGTTTTAGTTTGAATAGTATATGCCACGTGTGAAAGTTGATTGTTAAATTCTATTTAATTGTAACTGAGTATATATATTGCCTGATTTTAGTTGGTTAATGGAGCCAAGAGAATGGGACGTAATCTTATTGATTGTGTGTTCCTTTTCAGAGCTCTACTCCTTTTTCTTTTCCCTTTTTAGATTTGGATGTAATATGAAGATAAGTTATCAGTATACTCTTCAACTATTGAAAGTGAGGATTGAAGAACAATCATTATGCTTATATACATAATGATTGTTGATTGACAGGACCGTCCAATTGATGTCTTAAGTTTACACGAATGTTAGTCAATACGATAAAACTACTTTTACGGATTTTATCGCGGTTTATTTAATTATTTATTTAGCCCGGGTTAATCGGAACAACTAAAATTATAATTCTTCGGGTATTTTTAAAAGCTTGGTGCATCAGGACATGTGTCATCTCAGTCCACCTGTGACCATGGTTGCTGTAAAGCTTCTGGAACGTCGGGCTGGATAAATAATTAAATAAACCGCAATAAAATCCGTAAAAGTAGTTCTAATAGTAGTCTGGAACAATTAGCCAGATAGACCTCAGGCCCTCACTTTATACTAACCCATATCAAAAGCTGTATTAATTCCATTGTTGTTCTTGTACTATTTTAAGTCTGTCCTAGATTGTGAATGTGGAGGGATAATTATGAAATAAATGCACATAAAAGTCTAACTAAACCTCTTAACATCCTTTACTCCCATGTGAACTCCTCTTATAGAATAGAATAAATTGTAATAACATTGCTATTGAGAGTGCACACAAGAGTGCAGTCGCCGCAGCCGCCTCGTGCGGCTAGCGGCAGCTGCAAGACGCTCAGCTCAGCCGCCGTAACGCTTGAAAAATTTTACGTCTCTTAACCTCTCTTTGAAGTCAAAAATTTACATTCGAGGTGGCACTAATTGCGTTGCAGGCAGATTGCCAATTAAGCCCATATGGACTTAATCCCTGTGAGGTTCTCAGAACTGAAGTTTATTTCAAAAAACCAACCGGGAACAGACGGACGAAGAGCAGATCTACCGTCAAGAAACTGTTTTCAGTTCAAGAAAAGGTTTTTGTTCTATGAGATAGGGGGCAAACGAGCTGGTGGGTACTGACTACTGGAGCCCATAGACATCTGCAAGACTAGACGTCTTGCAGCCGCATTGCCGGCCTTCAAGGAATAGGTATGCTCTTTTCCTAGAGAGGCAGCTGGTTCCACAGTACAGTTGTACTGGCGAACTAAATGATACGGGGGACACTAAAATATAATATTTTCAGCAGAATTCAGCTGCGAACTCGAAGAAATCCATTATCATAATATGCATTTTATTTTCTTCATAAAACTACGAAATTTTTATAGTCGCACAGTGCGAAAAACCCTTGCCGATTTCAATTACTTTACGATGATAATAATCTATGAACTTATGACACCTCGTGTCCGTGCTCTGTGCTCTTATGCCTAGCTCTGCACTCGTGTGCCTAGCTCGGCGCTCGTGTGCCTAGCTCTGCGCTTGTGTGCCTATCTCTGCGCTCGTGTGCCTAGCTCTGTGCTCGTGTGCCTAGCTCTGTGCCCGTGTGCCTAGCTCTGTGCTCGTGTGCCTAGCTCTGTGCTCGTGTGCCTAGCTCTGTGCTCGTGTGCGAGACGTAGCGTGCTGGAACTGTGGGTACTTGTGCTGCGGGTACTGGACAGCCGACACAAATGAAAAAAAAATTAAGCTAAGATCATTGGTTATCTAAACAAATACTGGACTAGACGTAAGCACGAAAAAGGGTAAAGCGTTACGCTGTGTGTCAATCTTTCAAATAATTTTACTCAGTGTTTTCATACAGCGGGCTTCTCTAATAGTAAACTCAAACGAACTTATGCGAAACTTAGATCTTACAGTCGCTTGTTATGTGTCGACGCACGACAATGTGTGCGCGCTGTTCAACTTCAGACCGTACATTCGGTGCATGGAAAAATTTCATGACGAAAAGATTTTGGTCACGCAGCCGAGTTTCGTATTCTGCTTCGATTTTTAATACTTATGCAAAACATTAACGCGAATGTTGGAAAACTCCCGCACAAGAGGAGTGGCCTCAAAAAGGTTTTCTCTAACTAAAGCGAAACCTTCGAACCGACAACGCCATCTACTGCATTCGAGGTGTTACAATGCGGACAATGAAACCTGGTGATAGCGGTGGGAGGCGAACCCACGATGTGTGTAGTGAGTTGGTCGAGCGCAGGCATAGTCCGAGATCCGTTACGTTACGAAAGATGCGAGGGCCACACGCGCGGCTAAGATTTAAAAGCAAAGTTATAGGGCAGTACGCTGTGGTTATAGTGTAGATAAATGTTATTTATAGGTATTACAATTTACCCAAAGGCAAATTGGAGGTCTCATCTAGCTTGGGACCGGCCCTCATCACTATGGCCATCACTTCAGCCCTCAAGCTCGAGAGATGAAGTAGAAGATTTATTTAGACAATTATAAGAATTTTTTTCGCTTTTGAAGCTCCTTGGTTCAGCCTTTGATATTACACATTTGAGTGTGTGGGTGCGGGACACGGTGACGCGGCGGTTGACGGCGCTGTTGTGTCGCAGGGCGCGCCCCGCGCGGATGCGAGCCGGAGATGCGAGCGCCGCGGCGCGTGGCCGGCGCGCTGCTGCTGCCGCTCACGCTGCTGTGCTGGCCGCTGGTGCGCGCCGCCGCCGCCGCCGCCGCGACCTCCTACCGAGTGAGTGCTCCTACAGCTACATTAACATTTGCGTGGTGCAACACATTTGGTTCTTTTATAGCATAAGGGGGCAAACGAGCAATCGGAGCATTTTGATGACTACCGACGCCCATGGACATTCGCATGATTGTTGTGCAGATGCGTTGCCCTACCATCATGACATCCCCCCCCC
>JAFELO010000918.1:187356-228144 GCA_017140195.1 Eumaeus atala
CCCCCCCCCACAATGGGCTACCGGCTACACACAAAACCGCAAAAAATCAACCGTGTGACAAATCGGAGGGACGCTGTAAAGGGTTTCCAAATAAAACAAAAACTTCATCGGCAGCCCTGGAATATGATACTAGCTATGGCCACGATCTCACCCGCCTTACATGGGCTCATTCATCTTGCTTATATACTTGGGCTAAATTTCAACCCAACTGTTTAGTGGTTATAGCGTGAAAAAATAAAGAATTACACACAAATTATTAGTAGGACAAACAGTTATCAAATGAAACAGAACATTTGGTGGTGGAGCTGTTTACATTAAGTAAAGAATAATAGGACGAAATATAGTCCAGCAGGGGACCGGTAAGGGCTGGTAATGACCACGTCGTACACCCCGGGCTAATAAGAAGCTATACATTTTTGTATGCATATTCTACAAGGCAATATGTTCTAAACTATGTGGCACAAATATGGATTACAATCGGCAATAAATAATTCTACTTTTCATTCCGATGAACATGAATAAATATATATTTTGCGTGGGTGAAACATTGGGGCACAGCTAGTGTCCAGGAAAATAGTTTCGCAGGAAATGCTAGAGAAATAACGATTCCTGCTAGGTATTTGTTATTTGCGGGCCACTTTGTTCTCCTGAATTCAGAGTTTTTCACAATTCAAAAGTAGAGACTCCCTGTTCGTGTCGTGTGCTTCCATGTAGATCGGTTTTTTTATTGCAAGGCGAGGCGAGGCATGGTGCAGTGCTGGCGGCGCGCGGCCGTTCTGATGTTCTTTGTCACAAGCGTCTCCTCGTCTCGGGCACATCTCCTCGCTGATAAATTTTCAGCTCTTATAAATGAACAAAGTACTTTTATAGATATATCTATAAAAGTACTTTGTTCATTTATACACGGGGACGGACGAGTAATCGGAATAACTTGATAAAGATCGACACCACTACACGACATGACACAAAAGAAAATAAACGTTTTTCTTTTTTCAGTTCCTGTAAAATGTTGACTGTGTCAGCTAAGAGATATTGGAACTTCGCCGTCGATATGCGCAGTTATGCCCCCAATGAGCCACAAAGCCACCCCCCACTCTCCCTCTCTGTAACAACTACTACTAGTCTTCAGAGCGGTTCACCAAAATACGTATATTATTATTTATATATCTTTCTCTCTCTCTCTCTTTCTCTATCTCACTGTAAAGGTACCCTTGCAGCTGAATTGGGCCGCCAGGACGACGGCGGTACCTCTCGCTCACGTGATATCGCCTTAAAAGCGTTTCCTATATTCTCTCTTTTCATTCGGTTTGATAGGTCGACATTGAAGGATAAGAGTAGGACAAGTCTCCTGTATGACAATTTTGCAGATATCTATGGGGGTCAGTAGTCTATATACACCGACTACTCGTTTGTACCCTTAGAAAAAAGGGCAGACTGATAATGCTGATAGTGATGATGGTTAAAAAAACCTTAACGCTGGATGCTTCGCTGGAAATAAATCTCCCCACGCACAGGAGATTAAAGGGACAGATTTAGCGGAGAGCTCCTCCGCACTGACGTCACTCGGTTACACGCATCATCGGTATCGTGACCGTGACGTGTCGTGTACAACACCGCTTACGACTGAGTCGGAGGCTTTGATATGAGGGCCCACTTATCGAATACCGAAACTTATTCCCGCTTATCGAATTCGGGAATAGTATATTTTGCAGTAAAAGTGCACTATATACTGACATAAGTAATCTGGAAACTCGGTGACACGTAATTCTTTTACTTTGATCCTGTCTAAATAGAACAAAGTCGCATGATATGACAGATACCTATAGAATTCTACGCAATTGAAATAGATTTATATTATAATAGTTTATAGTACATAATTTCTTATAGTACACAGGGGACAAATGAGTAATCGGAACCTTTCAACGACTACTGACGCACATGAAGATCAGGACATTCTTTTAAAATTATTATTATTTATTTGGGATAACAAACAATTGTACAGAAGATATACGAAAAAGCATTTAAATTAATTTATAGTAACTAATAATTAATTTATAGTAATAAAATAATTGCACAATCAATGGCATTATCCACAGCTAAATTACATGAAGACAGAGAAATAAGAAAGAGACAATCACCAATAGATTACAAAAAAAGAAAAACATTAATATTCAGGTACAACCTCATTTAACTATCTAATCGCTTTCTTAATTTTTTGTAGGGTGAATGTTGTAGGATAACATTATGCGATTTAGTTCCATATTAGGACAAAAAAGTGGATGTGCGTAAAGCTCACACATTTGTTTTGATCTGCTAGGTAGACGAATACAAATTTGATTTGTTATTTAATTGCAATCAAACTTATTATGTAGTAATATTCAATCATAATATTAGATCTGGCTGAGTCCTCCTTAAATATCACGAGAGGACACAAAATTTGCTTAGTAGCTTAGTTCATATAATAATTTAGATTTAAAACAATTATAAAAGACTGATTTTAAGAACTTAAGTTGTACATTTTCTAGTTGGTGAGAATATTTTTCGAAAATTGAGTTCCATATAACTGATGCATATTCTAACTTGCGATCTTACTAGGGCTTTATATAACATTAAATATGATGTATATTTTTTCAATGAAGAACATAAACGCATAACAAATCCATACATCTGAAATGCTTTGTTTATAATATGAGTAATATGAAAATTAAGATGTAAATTAGAACCTAAATACTCTACCAAATCTTTGATTATTGAAACAGAGTCAAGATATTCGTCGCTTAATTTATAATTATAGTTAATTTTGTTAATTTTCTTCGTAAAACTTATATGTTTACATTTTCCTATACTTAAGTGGAGTTTGTTTAAATCACAACATATGTCTAAATGATTTAAATCCTCTTGAATTTTAAAGCAGTCATCAATTGATGCAATAGTGTGATATATTTTAAGGCCATAAGCATAGAGGGTGAACTTTGCAAATCGAAAACAATCACCTATATCGTTGACAAATTATACAAAAGGTAAAGGGCCTACGATAGACCCTTGGGTGTGACACCTGAACTTACATCTATTACACCAGACAGATATCCGTTGATGACCACCTTCTGGATTCTACTCAAAATGTATGAAGAGAACCACCGTAATAAATTCCCCCGTATTCTATTAAACGCTAGCTTCCTTAAAAGCATATTGTGGTCGACCTTATCAAAGGCCTTGCAGTAGTCGATGGTAAATTGCATCCATTTGTGAGCCATTATCCGTGTATTAAAAAGGATAATTTGTATACATAAAAGATTGGTTATGGTAGATCTACGTTGTACAAATCCATGTTAATGGGGAATAATAATATTGTGGAGAATTGGATAGTCGTAATTATACACTAATCTCTCAAAGACCATCAATAATGTCGATAACACGGAAATGGTGCGATAATTGCAAACATCATTTTTACAGCCAGTTTAATATAATTTACAGTATTTAAATACTGGCGTGATATGGGCTTTTTTCCATATTTGGGGAATAAATCCCTCCTTCAGTATCAGCAGTGTGTTATAGGAAGACTGGAGAAATATCATCCGGGCCAGGGCTCTTAGTAACGTTGAGCGATAAAAGTTCTTTAGTTATACAGTTTTCAGACAAAATAATATTAGAGATTATCTCTGATTTTGGATTTAATAAAGAGCCAGATAAGTTATCATCTGGTGCATGGTGTGGACTATCACAGGAGGATGCAAAATATTCTGAGAATACGTCACATACACATATACACACATCATTACATTAGGAATACCACCTTTACTTTTTCTGTTGTTAACGTAAAACCGGAAAGATTTATATATCTCTATCTCTTCTAATACCCTCTTCAATAGAATTAATGTATGCTATAAAACATTCAGCGCATTGTGATTTGAATCGCTCTCGAAATAGTTGAAAATGAGGGTAATCCTATAATTATTTATATTTTTTCCATTTAATCCAGAATTTTTCTTATTTTTAAATACCACCATACTGGGAATTTACTATTTTTTGGTGAACGAAGCGGAAAATGAGTTTTTATACTTTCGTATATTTTTTCGTAAAATTGTTTCACTGCATCCTCAGCCGATGACGAATTCAATATAATCTCCCAGTTGAATCTATTTAAACATTCGCGGATTTTATCGTAGTCTGCCTCCACATACTTAAATTTAGGTGAGTGTAAGTATGCCATAGATTTGTATGATTCGATATAATAACATAAAAACAGGATGTTGCGAATCTAACGGAACCAAAGGACCGGTAGGTATTTCACTCATGCAATCGTGGTCACTGGACAAAAATAAGGCTAATATACGGCCCAAAGAATTTCTCAAATTATTCATTTGTTTGATGTTTAAAAGTGATATAAAGTTTAACACTGATTTATCTTTGCCAGTCATTGGATTTAAAGTAAATGAAGACGTGAAAACATCACCTGGCCACAACAAGTTAAGAAGTCAGCAACAATATGTACATCATAATTAACTTGATTAATTTTATCGTATAACAAATTTAGGAAGTTACTGTGGTCGCATTCGTTTTGGCCGCATGGTGTATAGACTCCACAAGCAATAACATGACCTCGGATACTGTTCAGTCTGAGAAGTACATAGTCAACAGTAGGTGTCAGTGAGTCAGTGAGTGATCTTCTAAACTGTTCAAAATATGCCGAGTGACAGACGCTTCTCGACGGACGGCGATGAGAACGCCCCGCCGTCTTGTTTAGCCGTCAGCCGTGTCTCGGTCGCAGCGGTACAGTACACATCTGTTATCGGCCTGTTCACAGTCCTGAACTGGCGGACACGACCAGGGCTCGCTCAATATAATAATATCATAATTGTCAGCGAGTGTATTTGAGTATAATGTATTTATTTTTCAAACCCCTGCAATTCTGATAGTAAAATAAAAATATAATGCAGGTACACTTGTATGCTTCTGAATGCAGCGGGTAAATCCCGCATCCAATATCCATGTGGAATGTGTGTCATGTTCAACAAATACAATGTAAATGACTACATACATTTGTATGAATAGTAATGTGTGGTGCTTAGATTTTTCACTGTGCGAGCAGCTATCAGACGGTTATCCCGTATTATGCGATTCGAGAACTTGATAATTTTTTGGCCGTCCACTTTTAGGATCTAATTGAGGAACGCGATGAAACGTCATCTTTAGATATTGGTTGTTTGACTGCAGGGGCGATGTTGTGTGATATTATACCAATACGTTGTCCTCTTTTTCACCCCCCTCCCTCTAATGGCCCACCTGCTATTAACAAACCGCACGAAACGCGACGCCATAGGTGTTACTTTACAGTGGTATCAAGTGACCGAGAGGTACCTCTCCGGTCGTGCTGGCCCCATTCAGTCGCAAAACACTACCTCTTACCAAAATCATAGAAGTATACATACATAAGTGATCATGCACACAAACGGCTGTAATTTGTTCGTCTGTGTATGTTGTTGTAGGAAGAAGTAGAGTCTTCTCTGCGGCTCGTGCACGCCGTGTCGACGGGCGCGACCGGTGCGCTGTGCGTGACGCACCGCTACGGAAGACTGCGCGCGCCGCTGCACGCACGGCGCTGGGACGTGGCGCGCGCGCGCGCAGACGTTGCCGCAAACATCCTGCACCAGCTCGGGCTGGAGACCGCTGGTAACGTCTCTGTATACAAATGCCTGTCGGATTGCGGACGCATTGAAGTTTAACCAATAAGAACGGATATTATTCCTAGCACAGAGTGGCCTCGGACACCGATTCTACAAACACTCCACAATTTGGAGCCACTTACTTATAGTAACAGCTTCATTTTATAAACTTCTTTACTTGGGTAAAGTGACTTTAACGCAGTTGAGGCTATTTAAGTTTGACCTCAGCAGTAGGCTAATGTAACTAGTTTATTGTTTTGTAACCGTAAATATAAGATCTCGTAGCACAGCAAGCGTGCTATGCGCTTACTCTTAGCATAGCTAAGCGGCATTACGAGAATATTCTACGAATTCTTTGATCCCAATTGATAATTTCGCCGTCAATGTAATTGAAATTGTAAGGGTTCGCTTGTATAATGTAAATTAGGACAGAATAGAATAGAAATATCTCTAATATTAAATTATCAGTAATAATACACTGCATATTAATACTACACCATTGGAATAAAGACAATAATAACAAATAAAAATATCTGGATTTAAACGTGCAATAAATAATCTATCCTCTTAGTAAGAGGTAATTAGTGTCTGCTGCATGCAGCTCTTAATAGTAACGGCTGCGTTGTCATAGTTTGTGCTAGCCAATGATCGATTGTAGGAATGGGGTGAAGAAGAGCAACACACCTGCACATGTAGATGTTAATGTGTCTGCAGTCACCGAATGGCTCCTATTGTTCTTTTGTTCCCTAGGCTATGAAAATCTAAATGTTATTAAGTTTAGATAGATTTCTCATTTATCAGTATTAACTGTCCAGTTGTACCCATTAGGAAATCAATGCGAGGGCTCCTACCCGCGGTTGGTACTGCTGGCACAGGGGTATTCAGTTCTAGCTTCATTTAGTACACCTTGCGCGTGAAGTGTAATGTAGAAATTAACACAGTTTTTACTATATGCTAATATAAACCCTCGCCTTCATATTTTGTATACAGTTTTTTATACAGAGTATAAAAGTAATGAAACATGAGTAAATGTTTTGTATACAGAGGTCCTGCTGGCGGTGTCTCAAGGTCTGGTCATGGGGGTGAGCGCGTCAGAGCGAGCTGTCGGGTCCCGAGTGCTGGCGCTGCGGGCTGATGGTGTGGTCAACAGCGCAATGGCGTGGGAGAGGTAAAACAAAAACTTTACTTAGTCCGGCTATAAATAAATACTATTGCAACAAAAAATAAAAAAATATTACATTTGAATTTGGAATCCCTCACTTTTATACGCTTGTTCATTGTGTTTTCTCTTTTTGGCACCCACATATTGTATAATATTTTGCGATATTAAAATGAAGTGGGGTCACAATTGAGCAATATTGTAACAAACAAAGTGACCACATTTATGCTAAAAGTTCTAAGGATGATTGCCAATTTGTCGATAGAGTGCAAGGTGGTCATTATCCGATTTCAGTGATTGGTGTGAAGGAGTGACTGAGACATATTTTTGTAAAAGTGGTATCAAAACATCGGCACAAATGTATCAAGATAAATATATTCTTGAAAAGGTCATTCATAATAATATTTTGTTATTTCAGGTTTTCACCCATATTATTACAATTATATCTAAAATATACACACACGACCAACAATAACAAAATAATAGTAATTCGAAACATCAACAAATAATAAATTTTTGAAATTATATATACTTCCTCTCGAGCATTCTTACTGGGGCATGTCTAAGCATGTTAAGACCCTTAATAACGCTATGTTCCATAACCAAGCAAGGTCCTTCCAGCAAGACTCGGCGCCGAGTCATAAAGCTCGGTCCACGTAGTCTCGGTTGGAAGCGAACGTCTCGGACCTCATCAGAGCCGAAGACAAGCCGTCATCTAGTCCCGATCCTCATCCGCTGGCTTATGGTCAGTTTTAGCGAGCATAAATTGCTCTAAACGCAGGCAGAGAGAAATTTCCCCATGGAAAGAGGGCGTGCTTCTAACGATAACTGGCCTTAACGTTACATTCCGTATACGTACAGTCCGTATTGCAATTTGCAGCCAACGCAGGCCACTTCGGACAAGCTTTTTATATTTTAACTGTTTTATATTTGTGTATTAAAAACTGCAAAAGTAAGAAATGTGTTTTGCAATATTTTTTTCCTTGTTACATTATTTATGGCAAGTGTTTATTTGTGAATTCGCTATGCCGCTTCTAATAAATTAAGATTGTTTTTCTAATTTGTTGTTGTGTGATTATTTTCTGTTAATAAAGTATGTTTTCTTTATTTCTAATTTTAAATGTACTATTTATTTTTAGGTACGGCGCGGAACCCGTCGCCGTTAGGACGGCGCAGCTCGAGAAACCGCCTGATCCTGAATACCCATGGTATTATAATTCCTTATGAGCAAGCAAAAGAAAGCTTCGAGGGTCATGTAGATGTTTTTGTCTCTGGTACTCGCGTGACGCAGCCAACGCCTTGCGGCCCCTACGCAGCGGTTGGTATCTTAGCCGATCGGTTCGTCTTTCTAAAGTCAAAGTCGTAAATTGAACTGCTTCAAAGGATCTTATCATGTCCTAATAAAAATCAAGACACTACCATTGGATATAATTCAACTCTGATCTGAAAAGTTCCCGCGTAGCAATCTCATTGGGTCTTCTTCGTTGAAATGATTCTATTTCAATCGATTAATCAATCATTTATTAGCTTTAAAAGTGGTACAGTGGTTGTTGAATTTTAAATTAGTTGTTAGGTACTAACACTTTTGACAAATTAAATTAAAGTATGCAAATTTTGTAGATAAACAATTAAGATAAATATAAAAGCATTCAATATTTTCGTAATAACAACAAAGTTGTAGCTCTGATACAATGTAATAATTATAGTAAACATACAAAATTAAATAGCAATCAAAATAATGTTAAATAGCAAATTCATATTAGAATAGTCATTTAAAATGGAATATTAATGTCAAATTAAATAAAGTGGAATATTAATGTCAAATATCTAAAGAACATAATACATACAATAATTAATGTACTTTGAATCCATGTCAATTAAAAATCAACAACAATAAATCATGATTTATAAAGGAATGATAATAATTTAACACGTTACACCGCCTTCCACCGGTTCCTGATGCACCTGGTTTTTTTACACCATCTTTTATTCGCCGCACAAAGCCGTAGCAGTGGCTAGTGTAATTTATTTTCTCTGTTAAGAATAACAAAAAACAAGCCTAATATAACTTTGTTCGAAGATGTCTCGCGATTTGGGGTTAAGTGATAACTTTTAAAGAATTGTGTCGGGACCATTTTGTGCTAAAAATAGAGCGACCTAAAAAGACAAATTTGTACAAGCACCACGTTTGCCTTGCTTAGTATTTAATTTGTTCCACACAATTTAAGCATACTGATAGCAATGTAGCATACTAATAGCAATGTAGCGGACAGCAAGAACTGTTTGCAAATGGTACCTGCTGGACAGTAGCTATTGAGGCAGAGCCGCGTCGCCGCGACTGAATGGCAAGTTCTAGATCGGACTGGCGCGATGGCTACGTAGTCGTGTTTCGTGTCGATTGTGACTCTCTGAATGTACCAACTTGGATGGAGTCATCAGAGGATCGATTTGCTTAGCGTTTATTGAAGGATATGTCGAATTTTTATTTTTGTTTCGTGCTTTTTGTTAGTAGCCGGTGGCCCATTGGGGGGGAGGTGAAAATGAGGGCAAAGCATTAGCATAATTATGCTGACGTTCATGGACGTTGTGAGTCATTGAAAGGCTCCGACTGCTCGTTTGTCCTCATATACTATATAAAAAATATTAAGGAGAGAACCGTATATGTAATGGGGAGAGAAGGAGCGCGCTACATATGGATGACGAAAATATGGTTATTTATGGGCACCCGGAGGCACCAAAAGACTGAAGGGTTCACAGGTAATAAATAGTAGGAACTGTAGACAGAAGCGAAAATTAAAAACCATAGCTGTGCTACGAGTGATCGTAGCTCGACTCGGCTGTGCTACGCGCGCCCTGCGTAGCATATTACAGACGCAGTATACATACATTGCGCATCATACACCTAAAAGAACTATAAACTATAACATGGTTGTTTCAGGTTCGTTTCAGCGCATGAAGTGGAAACGCTGCGGTCACCCAAGTTCATGCCATCTCCCCCCGGGGCCACCATGGAGGGCTGGTGGACGTACCCTTACTACAGTTGCGAGGCGAAGCGCTGGTTACTGTCGTACACAGCACCTGTGTCTACTGTGCGAGGGTAGGAGTATTTATTATAACAAAAAGGTGCAATCAAAGGCCTTTTGACTATAGACGCCCATAATTATCCATCTAAGGGCTGTGCAAGTGTGTTGTCATATTCTCCATTAAATGTTATACGGAAACTCACAACCATCAAGAGAAGCACTTGGGCTTCCTTGATTTTTGGTTTTGTGTTAGTGATTGGAAATTTTCAGTGGCGGAAGTCCTATTACTTGTATTTTATTAAGAGATATCTGTTATAGACATGTGAAACTGATATGCTGTTACAGACTTAAGGGCGTCGTCTCACTGGACATCGACATATCGAGCCTCGAGATCAACCAGTGCGAGGGGCTCGACGATGAACAGAACGACAACCAGATCTACTCCTTCCACGGCACGCACAAGTGTCCAAACGACACCACATACGTGAGTATTGTGAACGTAGACATGAACAGAAATAGATCTACTCCTTCCAAGGCACGCACAAGTGTCCCAACGACGCCACATACAACGACACATAAATATCCTCTAATATTGTGATTAAGCATCCATGTTTATGTGTATTAACTTACAAAAAATGTGTTAAATATTTTTTTAAAATGTTATACAACTACAGACACTTATTTTATGTTAAAGTTCCCATTAAGTTCATTCAGGGCCTCGAGTGCCCTCGTACCTGTAGGGTATCTTCTTAAGGTTGTATCAACGCTAAGAGACTTGGCACGAGAGGGTATTCAAATTTATATCGCCGATATCTGCGAAGGACCCTTCACTTTTGCAAGCAAACAAAATAGAGTTGACCGTGCAAAAATTATTGTGCCTTTTTATTACTTTAATATTGTCGATGTGGGCTCACAGCCAGCCCAGGTAGTGAGTATTTATATTTTAGGCTGAGGATAACGTCAATGTTTTTTATAATTCTGTTGCTTTTGGATTCATGAAAGAGTCAGTAGAGGTCGCCATAATATAGTTTAACGAGTGAATAGTTAGTATAAACTGTTATAACCGTGCCTGCCCCACCGTGGGTGGGGTCACCCGTACAAGCGTGGTGGGTTCGTAGTCGGCCCCACCGGACGGACAGCGGTGACCGTTTGTGGTTGATACTCGTCAATAGACAATTACAGAGAGTCCGGGTTCTGTTGCTGGGCCGGTATGCTAGCAGTCTCCTGCTCGCACCCTTGACCAACAGCTTTGTCCAGCGGTGGACAGCCAAGGGTCGATGATGATGATAATAACGATCTTGTCTAAAATTTGATTCAAATTGATATTTGTCGTATAGCCTGCTACTACCAGACATCTCTTTTCTTATTTATAGCTCTTTCTTTGTGAGCTCACAAGACAGGTAACAAAGTATAGGTGTAAACTTCGAGCACTTGATGACCGAACATACACAGGCTGTGGTCCCCATCACGGAAAACATGAGGTTCTCCGCAGCGCCGGATATACCACTAACTACCAGGTCAACTTGGGCGTGCCGCCTCACCTTGCGGCCCGCAGGCTGAAAGAGGCCACGGCCCGCAACCAACGCCTGCAAAATGAACTAAATGGTACTTATGGATCGTCACCCTGAGGTAACGGTGTGCAGCCATGCGATATAAACATTCATATTTTATAAAATGAGAAATGTCTGACTTTAATATGCTTTGCTATGCATAACTTACGCTATTTACTCTATGCCAACGGAATGAATATTTCATTTGCTTCGCCCGTATACTACCAAAACGTAGGCAGATGATCCCCCAGTGGGCTACCAGAAACTCACAAACCGCTCAAAGCGCGACATCTATCGCTAGACGCCGGTAGAATGTGAGCACGTCCTCACCACGTGACCGCACGTCGTGTTGCAGTGTGAGTACAAGCCCAGCAGAGCGAGCGCGCGCTCCGCGGGGTGGGCGCGCGGCTCCTACACGTGCAGGTGCCGCCCCGGCTTCTACTCGCTGCATCATCCGGAAGGGTTCAACGGCTCTCTAGTTGAAGGTCCGTACAGTGATCGCGAACCTCCTGTGCTCCTCTAGCGGCCCGCAAGGTGCTGCGCTCCACTACATACGCGCGACAGCACGGCACTTTGCGGCGGTATCATTTCACCGGGATCTGAGGCGTACCGGCCAGTTTCGGCTCCAGTACTGCAGTATAGTACAGCGTGTAAATGTGTTATGTTCATACATACAACTATATCAACAAAATCAAAAATAGAACAGGAAATTTTATTGTAATTTTTCATAAAAATTTAATGTAATGATGAAGACACGTGTAAATGACTTTAAAATTTGGAATCAAATTGTCAATTTCAGTTGCATATCAAGAGTACTACGAGAACGGGCTGGACAGCTGGAGCGAGCCCTACGAGTGCCAGGCATGCGCGCCGGGCTGTGACGCCTGCCGCGGGCCCGAGCCTTGTCTAGCGACCTATAACTGGCCCTTCCGGTAATACTTCTGACAAGTATTCTCCAGGGGGAAATTCGAAGTGTTTAATAATCATGGATATTGGTCAACTGACCACCGAAGACAACTTTATTATATAGCTGATTCGAGGGTGGATGCAAAAGTATTCGGTCTAACCAAGAAAAGAGACACATGCTAAATCAGTTATATTTTCATTTTTCTACATAATCACCATCTAGTTCAAAAAAATGTCATATAATATTTATAGCATTTAGACCGTTGGAAAAAAAATGACTCTTTCTTAGAGTCATAATATGCGTCTACTATAGTTTTGACTTCGTCGTTTGTCTAAAATCTGGCTTACAGTAATGAACCCGTGTTTCATCCATGGTAACAAACCGATTCAAAAATCACCTGCATCAGCTTCTAATAATTCCAAACAATCACGTAAAGTAGTCAATCGCGTCCTTTTTTATTCAACTGAAAGCAGTCACGGAACGCACCTCGTTGACAATGATGTTTTGAGTTCGTTCATAGGAGATGCCTATAATCTCGGCTATACCTTTCATTTTTAATCTGCGGTCTCCAACGACTTTTTAAATATTTTCGTCAGTAGTGAACGTCCCAGAGAGGGGTTCATCTTTCACACTCTCTCTACCACGCTTGAATTCTGCTATCCACTTTTTGACGAATGAATAAGACAGAGCGTAATCTCCTAAGTACTGACAATGGATCTTCTCTGGTACTTAATGATGACACGCTGCTCGATTCGCTTCATTTGCAGAAACTATGTCAGATTGCTTTGTTAAAAAAATATAAAACCACAACTTGTAATAATAAATGATAATTATCGCACAGGTTTCCAACTTCACACAATTAACTAGTCTGAACTGAACTAAATAATGTGGGTAGATTTGATTTTAAGAATTTAATGAGTAATAAATAATTAACCAAACATACTCCCGCACACAACTTTATTATACAACCAACTGCGACCCTTGGTATTTATATACTCATACAATATTCATCAAGTTGTTCCTCTGCCGCTATGCTAATATATAAAAAATACATAAGAGATATATTATTATAATAATTTCAAAGAGATATGCTATGGGCTAAGACTTGGAGTACTTTTTTAACGCCTCAGTATATTAAACTGCACTTTCTGTAAATTGGACTACAATATCAGCTATCCATTATAAAGAGACCAATGACCTGAATATGCAGTCCACAGTAAATGTCAACTTACGGCTGATTTCACCGGTTACTATTAAAGTCCGGGATTTTAGATTTCACAAGTTTCGGATAGATGTGGACGGCAAATAAAGTGTCGTGTAAAATGAAAAGCAGAACATCGTCAAAGCCTATAACTGGAGGCTATCGTTATGTCTTAAGTATCTACTTAAAACTTTAACAGTAAGCTGTAACCTGGCCCTCAACCCTGTACAAATGTACTTCGGCCCTCATTAATGAACATGCGCACGCGCCAGGATATCGCTGCTGGTGATCTCCGTGAGCTGCGCGGCGCTGACGGTGCTGCTGACGGGCTACACGCGCCACCACCGCCGCGTCAAGGTGTTCCGAGTGGCCAGCCCCGTGTTCCTCTCCATCACGCTCCTCGGCTGCGCCATCATGTATCTCGAGGTAACACTTGAGTTAATATCATGTAAACTTATTTATCCCCAGCGCACACCTGTACAGGTGAACGTCTAATGCTGAAATATTGTAATGTTATTTTGTTTAATTAGTAGAGGCGTACCGACATTATACGCCGACGCCCATGATGACGACGGAAGGTAGTTGTAGGTAGTCTGCAATGAAATATAGCAACTTCATCATTTTAGGGCTTGCTTGATGAGTCTCGATAAGGAGAGCCAGTGTGTAGTAACACATTTTTTTGAATATTGAAGTTGCTCCTGAATGTGTTGTTATACAAGAGTTTTACTTTCAACAGATGGCAGCCATATTCCCCGTGCTTGACCGATTCTCCTGTATAGCCACGAAGTGGACACGACACATGGGATTCTGCATCACATACACCGCTTTGCTCATGAAGACTTGGAGGTAATCTCATGTCTTTACTAACGTATTTTGTTGATAGATATAAGAAAATGTTAATGTGGTCGTGTGCCTTCTATCGCATTGAGAACTCGATCAATTGTGCACCGAATTTGAACTCAATACACAATCAGCTTCATGGATCACCTTTATCGTTGTTGATCGTTATACGCTTCCTATAAGTAGACACAATAGGGCATAAGTTCACTTACATATAAACGCCGCGTAGCTGTGCTACGGCTAATACTACGAGTGCACGTAGCACCACGGGCCTGCGCTACATAATTATAGCACACATCAGTAATTTGTTAGTAATGCCATGAACCTTTCGAGTTAAAAGTGTTAACTTTGACTATTCCAACTTTCTAGAGTATCTCTGACATATCGTGTGAAGTCCGCGCACAAGCTGAAGCTGACAGACAAGCAGCTGTTGCAGTGGATGGCGCCTATCCTGCTCATCATGCTGGTGTACCTCGGCGCCTGGACGCTGTCCGCGCCGCCCGACGCCGAAGTCGTGAGTACCAAGCCTGTAACTAGTGCTCTGGCGAGCGATGTGACTTCTGCGGTTTCGTGGAAAAGGGTTTTCATTATATTTCAAATACGAACATCGACAAATGTACTAAATGATTCAAGTATTTTTTTAATTGTGCTTATCACTTTACAATTTTATTATAAAACGTGGGTGTAACAATATAATATGCACGCGTGTGTGCTATAGTGTGTGTAACGCTTTATTTGAGTAATGTTACTCAAATAATACGTTACAGGTGAGACTATATTTTGTTACACCATGAACAATATGCAATATTCAAATGTCACGAGAAAAGGTATCCATAGTATAGAGGTGAGGGAAGCTAGCATTTAGTAGTTGGGAAGCTACAAATATATGAAGAAACTCTCGTATTATACGTTTACTCCGTTTCCTGCTGAGACAATCGGTTATGCAGCGCCACGTAAACTTCGTCAGGATTAAAAATTACTTATAATCTTATACTATTAATTTAAAAGAAAATACTATTAAGTAAAATTATATTGTGTGCAATGTGTATGGTCGAGGATTATCTGCATAGATTTGCCAAATTTGCACTAAAATCCATTTAGCTACTTTCACATTAGCTTGAGATGTGCGGTCAAATAAACAGATATACAGACAAAAATTCAATAAACTATAATGTTTGTATTTAATCTGAATGTCTCCACCTTTTTTAGCTTTATTATGTGTGTAAATACCATTGTCTTCTTATGTTACAATTATTTTTCAGATAACTGACAACTTAGGACTTAAATTTAAACAATGCACCTACAACTGGTGGGACCACAGTTTAGCCATAGGTAAGTTTCACCATAGGATTTTTTTACAGAACAACGAGTAAGCATTCAGGACCATATTTGAAATGTTTAAAAGACATAAGTTATATTGAAAGAGGCCACAGGGCGGTACCATCTCGGTGTCTATTGTTTGTTGCCCATCTATTTGTTTGGTTTTAATAATTATCTACATACTGGCACATGATAAAGTTCTCAGGACAGTAACACAGTTTGGTGGTCATAGACAGGTGTATTCACAACCTACTGTTAATAAAAATGTGAAGTCACGGACCCATTGTTGGGTCGTGCGGCTAATATCTGATATATATAATATCTGATCAACAGACCGGGACCGGTGTCCAATTACTTCCTCGTCGAAGTAGGACAATAAGGGTTATCACTGTGCAGGTGCACGCACATTTATGTAACGCACACATCCACATCGTTGTCGCCTACTCCTCCACCTCGCGGCACTTACCGGCGACACGTACACGTGTGCATGTGCACATATGACACGTGTTCCAGGCGAGATCCTGTTCCTCCTGTGGGGCGTGCGCGTGTGCTACCGCGTGCGCCACGCCGAGAGCTTGTACAACGAGGCGCGGCTCATCTCCATCGCTATCTACAACATCTTCACCGTCAACTCGCTCATGATCGCCTTCCAGTGAGTCCTACCGCTTACATCTTGTGGCAGGGAGGGCAGTAGGCTTGGCACTGGTCTTGCAGCGAAGAATACAACTGACCGTAAGGGTCAGGACGCTAGTCCTATATTTCTTTATACCCGACTGCATCAGAAGGCGGGTAGTTTTCTCCAGTGATGAAACTGAACGGCTCGACTGATTTTAAAGTATAAGGTGTAGTCCGGTGCCTCTCCGTAACGCGAATGACACCCAGCATTAAAATGTTTTATGCAGCTCAGTTTTTTTTTCAATTAAAGCAATCCGTATGTTGATGTTCCCGTTTCCAGTTTACTGATTCTGCCGCAAGCCGGCCCCGACATCAAGTACCTGCTCGGCTTCATCAGAACTCAGCTGTCCACCTCAACAACTGTGCTACTCGTGTTTCTGCCAAAGGTAAGAAACGAGCGAGAACACGAGTATATACAATCAAAAACAATAATGTTTTCATAGTATAGGGGGACGAAAGAGCAATCGGAGCCTTTCTACGACCACCGCGCGCATAAACAGCATGCCGTTGCGTTGCCCTGCTTTTCCACTCCCCCCAATGGGCCCCTGACTACTCACAAACCACACGAAACGCGACACCGTGGATGTCACTTTACGACGGTATCAAGTGAGCGAGAGGTACTGTTGTACCGGCCCGATTCCGCTACAAAGCAGCATGGCACTATCTCTTACTAAAATATACAAGATAACTCTTATTTCATGCAAAAAAATTGAGAGCTATATAGACTCCGAGTGCTCTGTGCTGTGTAGAATATTTTGAATTGAATTACAAGAATATGATCTACCAGAAGATTCCTATGGGTTATTTGTGCCAACAAATTAAATTTTACGAAAGTAATAATGTCAAAATCCAAATTACTCGATTCATAATAGGATTTTACAAAATTGTTTTTGAACGTCGTTACTTCACTAGTACCGGTTCAACCCTAACCCTGTCCTGCGAAGACACGGCGAAACAAACTAAGTGGGACTGATGACTCGAGAATATACACCAGTTACATTATAGTTGCATTCATTTATAGTACAAGTCATATATAGAAAATAAAAAATGGCCCTAAAATAGACCCTTTTGGGACCCCCGATATACAAATACCTATTATCACAAGGGCCTATCACGTATAAACATACGTAATATGTATACTTACTTTCGTCCGGTCTCAATTTTGCCTCGTGATGATGATAATTTTTGAATGCGAGAAGGTACAGTCAATTATTTTTATTAATAATCCAACAGCTTTACAGTATTAACTTAATATAGTTTAATTCAAACATTATCATTGTTTATCTAAGCACGTTTCTACTGTAGGAGCCCTGCTCCTGTCATCAGTAAAAATCGATTAAATAGGGAAATACACAAAGATATTATTTTTTATACAACATGTAACAGAAGCCCTTTTGTTTCTTTTAGTGTATGTATGCCATAACTGAAAGTTCGGTCGTTCCAGAACAGTGATTTAAATTGATCAAACAAAAAATGTTTAATATCTTCGTGTTCCATTGTCCTATCGGAAGGACATCCGTGTTATTTGAAATTGCGGTCGTTCGTTTTCGCGATTGACGATATCACATATCGTATTTCAATCAGGAACATTTTAAAGTGTTGATGTGTCTCGGAAGATCCGACTGTAAGAATGCAGAAGCGCGCAGGGTCAGGTCAGGTCAGGTGTAGAAGATGGGAGTATTGCACAGCATTTTTGCAAAATATGTAACGATAAACTAAATTAGTAGAAAAGTGTACAATGTCATACAATCTATAATTTGTTAGCGATAAATTTGTAAATTGTAAAGTAAAGTATTTCCTCTCGTAAACAACGCAGTGACACAGTAGTAATCAGAGTTTATAATTACACCATTCGAGTCCCTGAATACTGAAGCCATTACCTAATTTGCCAACAAAATCGCCTTAGCCTTTGTAGGGGGTGATTAACCAGGTCTTTCCACTGTTTCGCTTGTTGTTTTATTTCTGGCGTACAGTAATGAACCCATGTTTCGTCCATTAAAAAAATCATCTGTATTGGCTTCAAATAACTGCAAACGGTCACGTAAAATGTGACGACTAGATGTACGAGTCATAATAATGCACTTCAAATATAAGCATGCACTTCAGAACATTTACCGCCCAGTGTAAGCCTAGTGTCGCCCGGGTCTGTCCTACCCAAAGTGAGTATAGGCACCCCTAGTGTGGTTTTCAAGTTTGCTTTATTTGCCAGAGCTTTCAAACAAAGTCTTAGTTCTTAAAGAGTTAGGTAACATAAGATTGCTCTGCCTCCCCCTTCGCCAGGTGCTGCGCGTGGTGCGCGGCACGGGGGACACCTGGGACAGCAGGGCGCGCGCGCGGGGTGTGCCCGCCTCGTCCTCGCTCAACGGGATAGGGCTGGTGCCCGACGAGCCGCCGGACCTGTACCAGGAGAACGAGGAGCTCAAGGTACGTCTTTATGGCATGAGCAACAAAGCACACGTGTATAGGTACTACCTATATTGTATATTAATATTAAAAATAAGAGCATGTACAGTATCCCGCTCGCGTGGTTATGCGAGTGACAGGTTCCTAATGTCAGCAACTATTAGTCTATAACTCGAAGTTAGCTGTTCCTCTGTCACCCATATATCCCCTGCTGCCCACATAACATAGCTCTGGCTGATAACGAACGTGAGTTCCAGGAAGAGATCCAGAAGCTGGCGGCGCAGATCGAGTTCATGAAGATAGTGCAGATGGAGATGAACAACCGGCACCTGCGGCCGCGCCCGGGCGGGTACTTCACCACCGCCTCCACCGCACCGCAGAGCCCCATGCTCGCCAAGACTGGTAACATTTCGCAGGTGGGTAGAAGTAGGGTCCCTCGCCCCCGCCGCCACCATAGAGCCGCAGAGCCCCATACTCGCCAAGACAGGGAACATTACGAAGGCGAAATCACAGATGGTGACAACCAAGCTGGTTTGCCCGATGCACATTTAAGTTTTCCGTTTTGTAAAATAATTGTCGCAAACAGTAAAAAACAGAAGAAAAGAAAACGAATGAATGAAGGTCATCGAAGCACAAATACATGAGTAAATAGCTGTACAAATCTGAATTTGGAATTCCTCACCAAAGAGGAGAAATTCGTGATTAAAATGGCCAGTACGAAGAACACAAATTTCAGGTGTAAGGAACTCCTCACTGAAATCCTTTTATATCTACTACTGGTTAGGAACGTCTGCATAAAAGTTTTTTTATATACCTAATTAGGTACCTTTACGTAGGTACGTATAGTTAAAACCAGATTTTACTTATCGCACATCAAAATAAATTATGATTGATTGCATGATAATGAATATAAATAATATTAATTTTGAAGGATAACACCGAGTGGGCGGGCCCCGTGTGACTGGTGGCGCTGAGCGACAGCGGCTGGCGCTGGCCGGGACCCACAGGCAGGCGCGTCGTCACGGCGGTGGACCGACGCCCGCCAACCTTCGTTTAGTTGTTTCAAAGACTTTCATTTGTCTATGCTACTTACACAGTCGTTTAACACGTTACGTAGGCTATATTTATAGATGTGAATTTCTCGCTGAATTTGTTTATGCTATTCGGGCATGATCAGTTGACACGGGAACACTTTTGGGAGCGGATCCAGAGAAGTGCGGACGGCTCAAAACTCATACTCCCTTTACAAAAGCTACCCTGACTAGATCCCGTCAGGTAACCGTTCCATCTCATGTCCGCCGGTCAGGCAGTCGACAACCCTTAGACATCCACGCACACAACGCAACCACCGTTGAGTTGGAGGGTGGCGGGGCATAAGTGAACCGCGCACGAATTGTCTTCGTAAATGTTTACAGGTATCTGCAATATATATTTGGACATTACAACACAGACATTCGTTTAAAGAAAAATGCTTACTGTACCTAACCATAAGAAACTTATTGAAATGTTAGCGCCACACCTGCTTCAGTTGGTACCGTTTGACCCCGCGACGCAGTGAACATCTTACTTATATTGTTATAGGTGGTAGGTTAGATACATATTTTTTGTATATGTATCAAGTACTTATTATTTGATAATGTAGTTTTAAGTGTTTACATATATCTATTCAATGTTATATAAATCATTTAAATGTTTTTAATTAAATGTAAGGATATTTCAAATTATTTTAACATAAGTAAGTTCAGAGTTTACAATATACAATTTTCTTTTTATTTACAAAGAATATGACGTTATGTGGGTTACCTTTTTGTGTCTAGTACTTTTAGCAAATGTTAGGTTTTTATTTCAGTGGCAAGAGCGAGTAAGATGTATATCAAGGTGCTATCTACTTAACATGGTACACACTAGGGTCCGCAGGTATCTATAGCCAGTACATAATATAGTAGAGTAGGGTGTTGAATGATAATAGAAAGATTTTTTTAATTTATTCTCTTATAAATAAGCTTAAGGAGTTTGAATGTCCTTTTCTTTTAGTGAAATGTTAACATTTCACACAATGATTCCAGGTTTTCAGTTTAAATAAACAAAATGCTTACATGCATACATAAGTATCTGTGAGGATATCATTCCGCATTGCAGAACCTTCTTATAGATAAATACAAAAGTTGTTACTACTTATAATGTTGTTTTGTTATAAAAATAATATTTAGGCTATTTACAAATTTTAATGTTGAACCTTGTTCATTAAAGAACAGACAATAAAACGCTAATTAAAAAATTGTGGATTACCTATTTTTTTTTATCTTTTACCTAAGAAAATGTTGAATACATATTTAAATAGTTAATATATTTTTTGTATTCAATATGAAATTAAAGTACTTTGTAGCATTGTGTAAATATATAGTAACCCTACCCAAAGCATAATTCTGAAGTGATGTGTTATAGTCAGTTTAATTCTGCTTTCTTATTCTTATTTATAAACAGAAATTTTGTATAGACATAAAAAATTATATTATTTATTTAAGGTATCTTAATTTTATCTTTTGTAGATATTATTGTTTAAATCTAAGTATATACTTTATTTATATCAAACCTCATAATGAGATTGGTGACTATGTAAAATGTGTCATATATATATTTATATAAACTTGCCCAGTTATCAAATAAAGTGCGACTTTGCCAGTAAATTACCCATGTGCTTATGGTAATTTTTGACAAATTTATTTTTTATGACTTCAATTAATGATTGTTAATATGTGGTCTTAGATGTATTTTTTTTATTTAGTAATTGTTTGTTTAAGGCCTATGTCCAGCAGAGGCCCGATAAGGGCGTACAATAATGATGATGATGATTGTTTAAAGTAAAGCATTATAAATTTAACAACATAATATTGTATTTGCAGGGTCAATACTTTATAGTACTACTTACATCAAAAAGAAAATATAATTTTACATTAGTATGTAGATGTAAGCAGTGATATTCTGATAAGTAGGAGTCACCTCAGGTGGATGCACCTCAGGCCTCAGTGCATCCACCCTCATACCTATGATAGTAGTGGACAAATAAACTGAATATGGTTATTGATATTCTAATTTTTGATGTGAAGGATATTGACAGTATATTCATTGCTTTTATTAAAGCTTATCACATAAACATCTTCCCAGCTTTTTTTATGTCCAAATGTCTTATATACTCTTTATTCTTATACCTATGTTCATTTTAATATAATAATGATATTTATAATTTAGAAGAACATTTAGTAGTAACTAAGATAAATAAGATTGAGCCCCACATCTTAAGATATGGTTGATACTCAGTGTATGTTGACTTAGCCAACTGTCTCATGGTATGTAGATAGGAATAGTAAATCTCAAATAGGTAATAACCATAGAGAATGGGAAATGTCTTTAAAAATATGACAATGAAAAATTTACACATCCAAACTAACACAAAAAGACAGGGATAAAGACTGTTAAATCTATGACTATTGGTAATGGTCAATTTCTGATATGATGTACCCAGGATCACCATCATGGGATGATCATTAAGATGGTAAATTTGGAAGATATTTTCCTATTTCTATTGAATGCATTACTATAAGACATCACATTTAGATCTCATACAGATTATAACTTTAATCTTTCTTAATAAATGTGCCAATTTTACTGCATAAGTTATTTTGTTTAGTGGTTGTTAGTAAAGAATAGAACTGAGATATATGTGTACAATGTTGTTTAATAAATATTTAGTTGTAAGTAATGTATTCTGTATATTGTTTTACATTAAAAAATTAATGTTCTTTTTTTATTTTCACACCTCCCAGGTTTTGGTGTCTACCTTCGGTAAAGTTTATTCATCGCAGATCAGTGTCTCTTACATACAAATTTATGACTTAAAGCATGATTTCAATTATTTCAAGATTAAGTGATCTACAGCATACTTACAATGGCAGCTACTAGCACAGCTAGCTACTATGTAGTAATAGTAGTGCCATTTGTGTCACACCATGACATAGTCACCATGAAGAAAACAAGACCAACAGAACATGTATGACATTTGTTTCTAGTTTGAAATCTATTTAAATTAATATATTAAAATATTTATTCTAGTGTAGCTAAACGGTCCATCAGCTAAAAAAAAACTCCCATTTCTTTTTTTGTGGAAGTCCGGCCGTCCGATCAGAGGTGATGAGATCAGGTAAGAGGTGAGTATGAGGCATCAGCATAGCCACTGTGCAATATTAAAGATATGAAGTATCTATAACCAATTTGCAAAAGTATCAAACTTACAAAGTTATCTTTTTCACTTGAGTATTATTAATAACAGACATTTTTTATTATGAAAATAACACAAGATGCTGGGGCACAAGTTATATTTATTGTCTTTTTACAATGCCCATGAATACAAAGTGTGTAGCACCAACTGCACTAATTTTTATCTTCATAAAAGTCGAATTCTTCATTTTTTAACATAAACGGAGCACTGGCACATAAAAACTGCACATCATTTTGGATGTTCTTAATATTGTCATTGCTGTCCAAGTTTTTTTGTAATAAATCTAAAACATCCATGTCTTTTTTGGCGATTTCACACACTTTTTCCACCATGGACAGTTCCTCTTCTTCGGCTGTGAGCAGAGCCTCCATTAAAGCGGCTCTTTCCACTCTTTTCCGCAGTGAAGCTACTTCCTCTTTAAGTTTATTATATTCTTCATGTGAGATTTCATCGAGCTGCGCTTCATCTTCCGGCAATAGCACGTTACGAGGGACTCTTAGTATACGTTCAATTTCGGCGTCGACGACATCCAAACACGGAGATGCTCTCTCGCAGTACAGCCGTATAAGATTATCACACGAATGTGTTAGAGTACTTTTATCGGTGTCGTTGAGGTCTAAAGTCTGTTGGAGATATGTTTCCATATCTTTTACACCTGTTCTGACTTTTTGATCAACCATTTGACGTACCGAAATTTTTAATCTTTGTGCACCGAAACCGAAATGTTGAGTTTCATATTCTTCCTCTACGCCACCAGTCCACTTCGGTAGCTTATTCATTATAGTTTGATGTTCGTAAACTACTGAGAATATATTCAACGTAAATGTAAATTTGTGAAATACTATATTTTTCTGTAGCAATATATTTGTAAACAATAACTAACGACAATTGACACTTAACGAATTTTGTTCGAAATTGAAGAGGCATTTAGTTTATTTTTGGGCAGTTGTCTTTGCAAAAGTCTAACGTTATACAGCCAGTAAAATTATTTCGCAAAAAGTCTGTCAGAAGTTGTGAAAAATGGATACGCTATTCGCTTTTTGTAATAGAAGTAAAATTTCAACGGACAAGGTAACGGCATTCTAAACAACATTCAAGACCAGTATAAGCATTATGGCTGCGCGGAGGGGACAAGCGAGCGTAACGCTTTTTCGTGACAGAAAAAACTTTCTTTTTATAGTCATAGGTGAATATTTATAGTTCTTGATCAGTACCTAATACTTTCTTTTAATGTTAATATTTGAATTGCTCCAGCCCATTAGGAACGGCTATACTACATCTTATGCTTTAACTGAGATAATAGAGCGCTGTGGTTGGAATGTGTTAGTTAAGTGTGACAGCCCTGGCCAGATTGCTTTTCTCGGCAATCTTACTTAATAGGAATATCATAAAATAACATGAGCTATCCTAGTTAATCTGTAATCGTAGCATTTTAGACTAATTTGAATATTGCATGTTTTTAATTAAGACCATTGTCGCTTTTGTAATAGAATAAGCTGTAACTCTGTTGAAATAATGAAAAAAGTGTTTTTTTTTTTTATAATAAAGTCGTTACCGAGTACTTAATTGGTGCAGTCAGAGAAGGAATCCTAGAGTTGTTTCTTTATAAAAATTTTAAAGACTCAACGTACGTTTCAACGTTTAACATTGAATCGAACCAATGGACCAATTAAATACACGGGAAGACAGTCTCCCCGTGTATTTAATTAGTAACAGAACAGAATTACAGCATCAGGTGATAATCCGGAACATGATAGTAACGAATGGGCTGTGAGGAATCAAATTCTTATTCACTTGCCTTTCATTGATTTTCCTCTTGCCTCCGATACTTGTTTTTTAAATTGTTTTATATACATGTGTTTTTCTCGACGCAGGACATAGATACAAACCCTTCTTGAATAATTATTTAAAACTAATAAAATAAGGGAAAGGATAATAAATATATCGACGGGAACTTTTAAGGTAAAACAATAGTAGAAATATGGAAGGGATTAATCGGGTACCCAATGAAATGGTTAACACTATTCCACTATTCGAGGGGCATTTCGGAATAATACCCCTATTCGTAAAAAAGTTTGAATATGTTTTACGTACAATCCAGGGTGACCAAATGCATAACGAATATTTGTTTCATGTAATTACTAGTAAGTTGACCGGTGAAGCCGCCAGGCTAGTAGGAGAGCGTTACTAGAACAACATTTTGGTGATCCTAGAATAGCGTTAGAACTACAAGGTATAAAATTAAATAGAGGCGAGAATTACTTAGAGTTCCGCCATAGGAACCAGCACATTAGGAGCATACTTTTTTCTAAAATAGAAGAAACTACGCCGGACCGAAATATTCGCTTGGCTAAACAGCAAATTTATACGAACACTTCTTTTAATATATCTTTTTATCTACAATTTACACATCCTATCCAGTTAGGATATTCTTTAATATATCTTTTTATCTACAATTTACGATCCTATCCAGTTAGGATAGTCAGATTAAGGGATGTTACTACCCTAGAAGACGCCTTAAAAATCGTGTTAGAGGAACAAAACTTTGAGACAAAATTTGAAAAAGCTTAAGCTTGATCACATGAATGAGGAAGAAAAGAAACGAAATTTGCTGTGTATGTCATATAAAGTTGTATTTTACTGTGAAAATGTTCCTTTGATGTTTACAAATGAAATCAAATATAGGATAAGAGCCCTATTTTCATGAAAGCCCGTAGGTTACCTCCGACACAGACGGTGGAAATAAAAAATCAAGTAGAACAAATGCTCCTGCTAATAATATCATACAGGAGTCTTTCTCTCCATGGAGTGCACCGGTGCACCTAGTACCAAAAAAATGGATAGCTCTGGAAAGTAGAAATGGCGAATGGATTTAGACTATAGACGTTTGGATGAGATTACAACCGATGACAAATACCCACTACCTAATATTAACGACTTATTTGACTTGTTAGGATAGGGTAGGTACTTTTCAACTTTAGATTTAGCTAGCGGCTACCACCAGACCGTATAACTACACAATAATGAACCAAAAACAGCATTCAGTACCTCCTTCGGACATTACAAATTTAAAAGAATGCCGTTTGGGCTAAGACAGCGCCTGCAACATTTCAAAGATCAATGGACCATGTCCTTAGAGGCCTACAATGCCCACATATTTAGATGACGTCTCTCGTTCGACATGACATTCTCTTCTAGCCTAGATGAACATATAGAAAAATTTAAATTACCTTTTGACAGATTCAGATAGACAAATTGAAAAGTTCAAATAGATACATCACATTTCCTCCGTAAAGAAGTATTGTATTTAGGACATACTATTACTTGTGAAGACCTTAAGCCGAATACTGATAAAATCGATGCTACTCTCAAATATCGTTTGCCAAAGACAATAACAGAGATAAAGAGTTTTCTCTTTCACATCGGGTATTATAGGAAATTTATTAACGACTTTGCGAAAATTACCAGATCGATATATTTTTTTGCTTGAAGAAAGGGCAAGAAATAACATTGACAAACCATATCTAAATAGCTTTGAGACATGTAAAAAGTTATTAATAAATGTCCCACTGTTACAATTTCCGGATTTTACTAAATCTTTCGTACTGACTATTGACGCATCAAACGTCGGAATAGGTGCAGTTTTGTCACAAGGATCTATGGGATCAGACAATTCCACAGCCTATGTAAGCAGAACTTAACACACACGGAGGAAAAATATAGCATGATAGAGAAAAAACTTTTGGCTTTTACATGGGCAGTTAAATATTTTAGGCCTTTCCCTTACGGGAACAAATTTACCATTTATACAGGCCACCGACCGTTAGCGTGGCCGTGTTCATTAAAAGATCCAAATAGTAAGCTAATTAGATGGTGATTACCCTTAGCAGGATATAATTTTGAGATAAAGTATAAAAAGGGTCCCAAACCACAAATGCCGACGCATTATCTGGTATAAAATCAATACCCTAGATGATGATCTAGATTCTATTCTGGTTAACATCGGTGATTCCGATAAAATCCAGGAAATCGTCAATGAGTTAGACAATGACTAAAAGATATTAGTTACTAAGGATCCGCCAAAAGAGATGATAGAACTCTCGGACTCTGATGACGGAGCCACAGCTCACTCAGTAGCCAATAGGGAACATGAAGTGTTTCCGATCCTTAAGGAACCCATAGACAATAATAATAAGCAAATATTAGTACATTTTTGGTTTAAAAATGAATTAGCAGTAAAAGATGTATCGAATAAGACAGGTAAATGAAATTCTAAGACTCTTTGTCTTAGAATTTCATTTACCTTTACGTAATAATAAACAATGAGTAACTTTTTAAAGAATATGTAGATTTTAAGCACAAATATTTTATTTACCTGTCTGAAAATTTTAGACCTGTTTTTTCTAAGGTGGAAATGCAATTATATATAAAGGGTAATATTAATTTAGTAGAGTACACAGAGAGAGTTGTAAATTTGACACAATATGAAGTCGACCAAAAAGAGGTGGTACGTAAATGTCACGAGGGCAAAACATGTCACCGTGGTATTATCGAAACTTTATTAAAAATTAAAGGACATTATTGGTAACAAAATATGGAACAAGCCATTGTTGCAGCCATACAATACAAGAATATAATAAATAGTTGTGAGGAATGTAAAAAATGAAGTATGAAAGAAAATCAATTAAACCTCATGTACAGCTAACACAAACTCAAAATAGTCCTTTCCAGGAAGTATTCGTAGATTCGTTATATATAGAAAATAATATATTGAATCATAGTAGATGCCTGCAGTAAGTTAGCATAGGCCATAGACGTACCCAATAAAAGTACACCAGAAATAGTGAAGGCCCTAATAAAGTATTTTAGCATGTACGGTATACCAGATAAAATTAACAGCGACTCAGGTACACAATTCAACAATGAACTTATAATAGAGTTATTAAATTTATATAAAATAAAAAATCACGTTGGGACACCAAACAATCCTAATTCTATTACAGTTCTAGAACGATTTCATTCTACAGTTATTGAAATTTGCAGACTAGCCAAATACGATAAGAAAGAGTTAGATTCTTGTAGCGCAATGACATACGCTGTCATGGCTTATAATAATACAATCCATACAGCAACAAATTTTATACAATTGGTGGTATTCGGACATACAGATTCAGGGAACGTTTTCGATATAGATAGAGAAATGCTTCTAAGAAAGGCTAAGTGTTATATGACTATGTGACAGGAAAAATGTTTTAACGACAAGGAACAAGTAAGAGTTAAGAAGGGTGGTGAAATTCCAATACCTGAATTAAACGTAGGGGATGAAATATTTATGACGAATACTAAGACTAGAGAGGCAAAACAATTACCTAGGTACGAAGAGGCTAAAGGAAAGGAATATAGTCTCAGTTAAATTAAATAAAATAAAAACGAGAGTCGATAATAATGACGCTATTTGTTACAGTAAACAGATCTCGAAACTGTAAAATAAAGAACATTCAAATAGCATGTGATAAGTTAATTTAATATATCTAGTGATATGAATTTTAGCGTGAAACAAATTTTTAATAAGACATCTGAAATACAATATTTACATAGTAACCAAAGTATGTTATTTAATTATATTTCGATAATGAATATATCAGATGCTATATGATTTTCGCACCATTTACAGCATAATCATGGCACTAGAAACGTCAATTGCATTTAGTAAGCTATATACTCTTCATCAATCTATTATTAATTCCACGGAACTTGTAGCAGTTTTGCTTAAAATAGAAAAAGACGCCCGTTTCATATATCCAGTAAGTTATAGTACCTTACTAGCCTTAGAACGTTCGACAAGCCTAAAACAATATTTACATCAAAATAAATTAGTATTTATTTTAGAGGTCCCATTAGTAAATAAAACACGTATACATTTTATAAGATTTTTCCCATTCCTGTATATAACCACAACACTGAAGCCACTATCATTATATTTCCCGAATTTCCTCACCTTATTGTGAACAATTCACAGTTTCGATCTATGACCTGTCCATGCGAAGAGGTAGGTAACAAGATGTTCCTTTACAAAGAGGACAAGGAGGCTCCATACAGAGAAACTTGCATATAACAAATAGTGCTCATAAAAATAATTACAAAAGCTGCCAGACAAATCAAATAAAAATAGAAAATACCAGAACCTATAAAATCAGCAACAACCAATGGCTTTTATTTAGTATTAAGGAAACCATTATAACAGAGAATTGTAAAGAATAAATAATCAAGACCAAATTCCATGGAACTTCTATTTTATCAACTGATCTAGAACGCCAAACAGAAATGGGCGACATATATGTCAGTCAGGCAATTAATATAACAACGGAAAACCTGCCAGAAGTTAATGTCCCAGTGCCAGAAGTTCATTTGGAATCACCGAGTATCGAAGCCACATGGTTAGACCTTCGTGGTATATACATCGATAGTGCAAAACAATTAGTGAACAGTTTAAAAATAAGATACAGTGAAAAGGAAAGTGTTGAAGAAAATAGTTCAATGATATGGATAGTCATTTTGTGTTATAGTCATTTTGTGTTATAATCATTGTTATAATTATTGTAATTTTTGTTATACCTTCTGTATAAAGCTGTAAGAACAAAATGTTTTCTAGGCTTTCAAATTCAAAAAAAAAAATCCAATGTTAAGAAAGAAGTTAAGTGTGACAGACCTGGTCATATTGCCTTTGTCAGCAATCTTACTTAATACGAGTATTATGAAATACAATGAGATGTCCTAGTTAATCAGCAGTCGTACTATTTTAGACTAATATGAATAACGTATGTTTTTAATTAAGACCATTATCGCTTTTGTAATAGAATAAGCTGTAACTCTGTTTAAATAATTAAATAAATGTTCTTTTTATAATAACGTCGTTACCGAGTACTTAATTTGTTCAATATCCACCCAGGAAATAAAATGTTAAAACTCAAATAGAATAAAATAAGAAATTAAATTAAAATTTAAAAAATAAGTAAAAAAAAAAATTAAAAAAATATTACAATAAATATAAGTAAGCCGAAAAAAAATATGGCAGATGCTTAATGAGCTAACAGGAAGAATAAAAGTGTCCCGATGTAATAGTAAACGCACTACAAAATTCATCTAACTCTATTTTGAATATTACAAAAAATTTGCAAGAACATTTATCCACAATGTAAAGAAATATCACCTAATTGCAACAACAGTACGATAGATAAGGCAATGTACACTTTTCCTGTTAATACTTCAAAGGGCTTCCAGAAGGTAACACCAGATTCCGTTTTGAAACTTAAAAAGTCTTTAAGACGTGAAAAAGTTATCGGACGTGAAATACCACCTGTCATAGCTATATTGATAAATATATCATTTGTGTCTGGTAAATATCCAACAGACCTAAAAATAGGCACAGTACGACAAAGATTTAAAAAAGGAAGTCATAAAGAGTGTGATAGTTATCGACTTATAACTAGTCTGCCCACCACAGAAAAAATAATTGAAAAACATTTTTGTAATCAAGTATTAACATTTTACACCAGTAATAATATAATAAGTAACAAACAATTTGGATTTCTAAGAAACAAAAGCACAACTCAACTTCTTTCTCAGTTTACTAACTCTGTTCACATGTTTCATTTAATTGTGTTGATCGCTTTTATCGAGTGTAGTAACGCTTTTCATATCCTCAGTGATAATACATTCATAGAGAAATTGGATACCTGCGGCATTAGGGGGCCTCTTAACAAATGGTGTGAAGATTATCTGAAAAGTAGATCATTCAAAAGGCACCACAGCACAGGGCTCCGTACTGGGCCCATTGCATTACATTACGTATGTTAATGATTTGAATAAGTTGATAAAAAAATGTAAAATTTACTAATTTGCCGATGATACTTGTCTTGTATTAGCCCACAGTAATATCAAGATTGCACTTTCATCCCTACAGTCAGTTCACTTTGCTGACTAAGTGCACTTTCATCCCTACAGTCAGAGTTCACTTTGCTGACTAAGTGCACTTTCATCCCTACAGTCAGTTCACTTTGCTGACTAAGTGCACTTTCATCCCTACAGTCAGTTCACTTTGCTGACTAAGTGGTCGCACGACTCCGGACTTGTGATCAATGTCAGCAAAACTAAACTCATGCGTGTTTGTTCTATCCATAAACAATGCAGCACATCACCAACATTGATAGCCCACAATCATTCCTGTCTGCACACAGATTATAAAAGGCAATGTGACTGTGATGCTGTTGTTATTTATGTTAAGTTATATTATAACATACACATAACATAATATTTTTACTTCATTAATACTCACAAAATAAAATGCATGTATTTAATTTACAAATATAAAACTAAATATTATTTCGATCTTAAGTGTCAAATCCCACTGTGCCTGTACATTGCAAAACCGGTTCTTGTTGTGTAGTCGCCTACACAAACTGCAATCTTATCGCACGCGCTAACTTCACATCAATAATTCCTTGATTCCGAGCGCTGACGATGTCTGTCGGTGTACGGATAAACTCTTGTGGGTTTCTGATACACCGCAACTATATTGTAAATGGTTTTTATTTTTATGATTCAATGAATAAAAAATAAATAAATAGAAATTTGGGTTTATCAAAAATTTTATTCCGTTTCATTTTCTTCGTATAAAACGCAAATTTCATATCACAATTATTCACATGTAAGGATCTATTATAATTTGGTATGATTGGTATGATTGGAAGGAAGTTCCTTATCGCACGTTGCGAAGGATTGTACACGGAAAAAAAGCAGACGAAAGGTTGTCATGACAATTTATGTTATTGTTTTAAATGTTTGTTATTACAATTCCTTCACTAATTTTAAAATCAAGTTTTGCAAAATTATAATCGAATTTCAATCTCTGGGAGATCACTAACTTTAATAATCATGTTAAATTGTTTGGATAGAACACATTATTCACATCCAGCAATTGTTTAACATTTAATGGGTCACAAAAATATATGTAGGTAAGTTTTATTTTGTTACACAGGGAAATGCTCTTGTGCACCATCCAACCGCATATATAATTTTTGGGTGACCATCGTTAGTGTTTTTGAACCTTACCTACTGTAAGGTTGCAATCCCTTTCGAATTAAGTATAGTGTAAGAAATGAGTAAAATAATAGATGAAATAAATATTTTAGCTTCAAAATTTATAGTTACTTTGAGTTTCAGTTGGGTTTAGAGAAAATCTGCTTTTTTCAAAACTTTCTAGCTCTCTGTGGCGCCTCCTCTCCCCGCTCTACAGCTCCGGTCTGTGGCGCCGTTCGTGGTCCGCCGGAGCCCATTGTTCAATATTTTTGATGCAACACAAAATGTTAAAAATAGAGATGCCTATCTATTAAACAAGTATAAATGGCATAATCTCTCCTAGTTCTCTACACTGCCTCTACCAGCTAGGCCAGCTTGCATGATGTTTTGCTGTGTCCACAGAGACTCTTAGAAATTATTTCAAATATTCAAAAAAAAAAAAACAAGCGAAGTGAAAATATTTTACTCGCTTAATATAAATAAAAATATTTTCAGCTTCTAAATAATATTACAGTTTTATGTTGTTTGCACACGTCTGTAGTCTTCGCACTAGGTTAAGCCCTTTTTTATTTTTCTGTTGACGCGGGGAACGCATATACGCGCTATCATCGGCCCCGGGCGGGGTCCATTGGCGTTTGGGGCTAGCGGCATATTAAATTGCCGAATTCCCGCTAAAACCATCGCGACTCCCCTCACCAATGGCGGCACGCCATTGGTGAGGTGCTGCGGAACTGTAAATCATCTGGGCACCTCGACGGCTAGTCAGTCCCCTAAAGGACCGACTCTACCTCCAACTTTGTGACAGTGTTTGTGACGGTGAGGTTCCCATCCTCGCCCCATGGCCCGTGCACAAAAGTGCCCCCTTCTAATTCTCTTTTGCCCCCTCTTCTCATCGGAGGAGTACAAAGAGCAGCCCCCTCGGTTCAATTGGCTCCCGTCTAGTCTACACTCGTCCTGTTATATTGCAAGCTGAGTTGGGCTCCACCGGGGCACGCACCCGCTCGCAAGTGGGAGCCATGCTATCGGGATTCGTGTGGGTTCCTGGTTTAGCAGCCCTATCAATTTAATAGGTTTCACCCTGGTTCACCACTACTGAGCCCCGACAGTAAGACTTGTACCAAGGTGGGGAGACTGGGCTAAACATGTGCTGTGGCACAAACGACTGAAATCGAATGTTCATAGAAACCAACCTCCGGTCGCCGGAAGATCAGGAACAGTAGCAGTTCAACTCAACACCTTACGACAACTTGCGCGACCTGCTAGTGTGAGGGTCTAATTGCTCTGTTGTTGCGCAGATAACTATTTTGAATAGTTTGTTAAAGTTTTGTCAACTTTGTAAAAAAAAGTACATTCCCGTCAATGTTTCACATTATTTAACGACATTGGACGATTTGTTTAACTGCTCATTGAATAACTTCAAGAAGGCAGCATATCATAAATAATGTAGTGTAAAAGTTACGCTTGAGTGGATAAACTGTTGGTCGCACTGGTCCTGGCGCGAAGTCATCTTTGTGCTCCAACGAATATCTATATTTTTATTGTACGTCTCATAACAAGAAGCGTTTGAAATTAGTTATTGTTCTGTTTTCGATTAATTCAAGACAGGCTCTTTTCGGAACGATTTTTTTCTCTTCAAAAAAAAGAAATATCACGAGGAATTGACGTGAGAAATAGGTCCACTGAAATGCATTATGTGACATTAGCTATAAGACTTCATTCTGGGCACTATCCATGGGCAAAGTTTGCTTTCCTTTCGATAAAAAATATAGTAAATGTGAAGTATGCAATAAGATTGATGGGTGTGCAGAATTTACTAATGGATTGTGCCAAGAACAAGAATGAAAGGTAGTCCCTGATTACAGAATTTGGTTTAAATAGCCAGGATGTGGACTGCTACAGACCACCTTATCTAATCCAAGGATGTGGCGATGAGTCTATGCAATTTAATACGAATGTCCAATCACTTGCTCTCTTTCACACATTTTAAATATACGTATAAAATATATTTTTGTGTTTTTATAGGGTACGATGGGGTTGACATATCTCAATGTGATATAAGTCCCAATTAATCACTCGCAAACAAACAGAAGATCCCCATAATCGAGTTTTGTTCACGGCGGCCACCGTTATAATGATTACGCAACTGCGTCGGACACGTGATGGTGCAAGAGTGCAGATATAAGTCCACTCGCTGATCCTTCATTGTTCCAATGGGACGGAAAGTAGAGTCCGACTAAAACTGGTTTTTAGCCGACACCGAAGCTGAACTTTCAGCCTGGGTCTTAGCTTCGGCCGAAACCGAAACTTATGTCTTTTTTACGTTGTCTCTTTTAATTCTAACATCTAACACTTTATATTTCATTGCTTATGAGTAATTTTACTAGCCAATTAACCCGAGGTGGCTGCTTTTCGTACCCCTCCAGTGAAAAGAAGAGACTAAAGTGCATGAGGACGAGGCGCTCTTTCTACTCTTCTTGTAAGAGGAGGGCCTAAGGAGCGGAGGAGGAGGCGCTTGTACGAGGAGGGCCTAAGGAGCGGAGGAGGAGGCGCTTGTACGAGGAGGGCCTAAGGAGCGAAGGAGGAGGCGCTTGTACGAGGAGGGCCTAAGGAGCGGAGGAGGAGGCGCTTGTACGCACGGGGCATGGGGCGAAGATGGGAACTCCACTTCACCCCATTGCACTGTCCCCACTGTCACAGTTGGCGGTGTTGTCCTATGGTGCGGGATAATCTCTCTGTGAGGTGGTCTCCCCATCCATTAAGGGACTGACGAACTTTCGAGTTGATGCCTAGATGATTTGCAGTTCTGGGGCATCTCACCAATAGCGGGACTGAAGGGAATCGACACTAGAACTTGCCGCAAGTGCTACTCACCACTGGACCCAATCGAGGTCGGTGATGGCGCGTAAATGGAAAGCGTTTCCCCGCGTTAATAAAATAAAAGGTCAAGTAGAGGCAGTGCCATGCTGCATTGTAGTGGAATTGCGACACAATCTGGGAGGTACCTCTCGCATACATAATACCGCCGTGAAGTTACAACTTGACTTTCACGTGCGAATTGTGAGTATGGTGGCTATTGAAGGCAAGAGGGCAAGAACACATCGGTTTAATAATTGTACAGATGTTTATGGGCTTCGATAGTTATCAAAAGGCAAACGAGATCATTCGTCTCATTTGTTTTGCCTAATTTCATAACTTTACGTAAACGAGAAGGTTTTATTTATACATATTACGAACGTATTAATACGCGGCCTAGCAGAACACAAATTACCGACTCACTTTATCCACTACTGGCCTGCCCCGAGGCAGACCTGAACACTAAATCTTAATTGAAAATATCACACGAGCATGAGACTCGGTATTTGAATGCTTCCTTTGTCGCATGACATCTCCCTGACCTGCCTGTGCATGTGTTGAACTTGACCGATATT
Organism: Eumaeus atala; assembly: GCA_017140195.1. Lineage (NCBI taxonomy): Eukaryota > Metazoa > Arthropoda > Insecta > Lepidoptera > Lycaenidae > Eumaeus > Eumaeus atala. Next base: position 222,880 of record JAFELO010000918.1, read on the forward strand.
TTTTTATGAGACGTGTAATTTTTTGGCTCATGAGACAATTTTGAGTATAACGGGAATTCTCTTTCCTTTACTCGATTCCACAAGGTGCTGAGCAAGAGTTATAAATACGTATCTGTGAATAATTATTAACAAAAGAGAAGGACTTATACTGAAATTAACACAGCCTCTTGGCTATAATTACGCCACTTACTCTGGGCCATAGGAAACTCACAATTCTCATGACATCTGTTCCCGCTCATTATACCGCGAGAGGTACCACCCCAGTCGTGCCGGCTCTATTCATTTGCAATATATACTTATGTGACCTTTATAACTTCCAATTATTTAAAAAAAAGAATATCACTACACTTAATAACACTAAAAGCAATACAAATTTTAGATTTATGCTCTCAAGGTCAATTGAAACGTCAAACAGGTAGGTTCATCCTATTCGGCCAGAAAACGATTCCCTAATGAAACATTTATTAATTAGACTAAAACTACTACTATTATCTATAGCAGTTTATTTAATAATTTAACTAAATATAATATTAATTATTTATTGACTAAATAACATGGTTGCTATAAAGCTCTGAAACGTCGGGCTAGTTAAATAATTAAATAGACCGCAATAGAATCTACAAAAGTAGTGTTACTGTAATGGCTTTTACGCTGCTTTAAGTAAACACGATCTGCGAGTGCGTGGCAATTGACTTGCTACCACTAAAGGTAGCCATAAATTTACCCAAATGGGCAAATTTCGTTTCGGCGATGCCGAAAGTTTCGACCTACTTTTGAACGAAACCAATACTGTGGCTGAAACCGACCGACTCCGGAACTTCGGTCAGACCCTACCGGAAAGCCAAAGTATAATATTGCAATGGACATGCATACAAAGTTATATGAAATATTCGTACGTATAAATTTACATAATATAAACACGTTGTTAGCGAGCGCGACGTGCGGTGCGGGCCGCCGTCACGTGACGTCGGAAACTTTTGTATCTAAGTTTATGTCAACAATCGGTTGTGATTTGTGCGGGAAAACAGTTCGAAGGACTGGGAATGATTTTTTAGTTTTTTTTCTGAACGAATGTGCGTTTTGAAAAACGATCCCTGGTCACTATTTATTAAATATAATTAATGTTAATCAAAAAATTAAGTACATATCAATTAAGAAAATTAAAAAAGATGTTTGCTGGGAGGCATGACCTTTTAACATTCTGATATATCATGCTGAAAAGGCAAGTTATGAGTTAAAATGAGTAAGATCTCTCATAAATAAGAATGTAAATATTTAAAACAACGTGTGCACTGCCCGGGAATCGAACCCGGATCACAAGAATGGGAGTCTTGCATGATACCATTACACCAGCAGCACCCGCCTGTTCCACTTCAAATTACACTAGTATACAGTGGTCCGTGTCGACGTACCTGGTCGCATGGTACCGCCTCTGAGTGACGCTCCGCGAGGTCTGCGTGTTGCCGGTGGCCTAATGCGGGGGTGGCATCTGAACATACGATCTTTTTTAACAGGACACCGACCGACGCGTTGCCCTCCTCCGAAACCGAGTAGGCAGGCACCAAATGGTTCTATACGTAGTTCGTCCTCCGATGTTTTATAGAACAAGATGTTAATTCCTGTTCATCTTCTTTTTTATAAGTTCAGAGGAAATGTATGTAAATGTTAGTTATAATAAACTAGGAGGGGTCTAATGATCAGTCGCGCTCCCCCGGCTTGCGCGATAAGGCCGACTCGACTCGACTCGACTGATCACTAGCCCCGGCCCGGCTTCCCGGGAGAAGCCGGAAGAGATCTATGAGTGTCCGATAAATATATAAAAATATTGATTAACTTTCCGAGTAAACCTGTTACTTCCAAATAAAGTCCCTCACACGCTACAGCAGCCACCCCTACAAAGACTATCACACTGCGACGCTTGCCTAGAGCACAAAATATGTGAGTGCGGTTACAACCACAACCAGTGTTCCCTAATTGACCACCTCAGGCATGGCGAGGGTAAATAAAGTATTTATTACACACTTGCCAGTTCAACATTTCACCAAATTCGTTTCACGAGAGAGCCAGAGCCGGGATAAAACACACGCGTAAATCCAATTAAGCTGCGAGTCATCACATCCCACCTGACGTGACGCCCCCGCCAACCACATGATCGGGGGAGGAGCGCGGCGACGCAGCCAGCGCCCCTTTACGAATGCCGAGTGATAAACGATTTTGGTACAAGGAGTTTTCTGGAATACTGATCTAATTATTATAGGTTAAATTCATGTTAAATTCTATAAAACTAGTCAACATGGGGGGTATTAAAGGTTCGTTAAACTTTTATATACATTTATTTGATCATGGTCTTTCCACATCCACAATTTGGAACAATTTTTTTATATGTGACAGCTTATGACAATGGTTAGCAAAAAAAGTGAGTTTATGAAGTCTTATCTGGCAGTTGTCTGGGACTCGCGGCTGCAGCTTGGGCGGTCAGTTATATGTACAATTGTTCCTCCCATCCCCTACTGTTGAAGTTAAACATTACACTGATGTTTTCTTTTTACATCCAAATTTAAAAAGGGAAAAGGAAAAAGGAGTAGAGCTCCTTTTCTACTGAATAATTTGATAGTACGTGCATCGTGACACGAATATGTAGGTTAACGGCGGAAAATAAAAAACTAATTATTTATCATTTGGTGATGGCAGATAGCGTCATTCAACCCAAATATATCCGACTTCAATATCGCCAAAAAAAGGCGACATTTCTTCGACACAGGGAACATTAAGCCTTACAGACAAAGATGACAGATATAGTTTTTTATATAATAGCCAAGTAGCAAATCATAATTGCTACAGGAGTATTGGGTCGAGTTAATGTAATAGCCTTGTACTTTACTTTTTTCTATATCTAGTTTAGAATTGATTCAATCTAAAAGGAACTTTAACATAAATATATTTATATTATACATTTTCGAAGAAATGAAAAGTAGCTGGAGATCAGAACGAGGCTCGGTACTTTTCTCGCCTTTTCTTTGTAAATATACATACAAATTGGATGCGTTGATAAATCATATCAGTTATGTGATATCATGAATTTCCACTAAGACATGACACTACACTATACTAACTCTGCCAATATTAACCAATTTCCTCGCAAAAGAAGGAGCTTGAAAGTTAAGGATAAAAAGAGTGACCTGACGGAAGATAGCTTGTAAGGCTAAGGTTCCTCATAAGGCTTCCCAAGTACCGAGCCAGGGACCAGCCGGTCCGCTACTGGCGCTCGCGGTGCTCTGCTGGTGTGTTCAGTAGTCCAGACAAGAGTACACAGGCAACGTGTAACATTTGCTCGAAGTAAACAGTATCAGCACTCAGCCGTCGGCGGCGCGTGAAAAGGAGCAACAAGCCGAGCCGCCGCCTGCCACGAGAGCAGCCCGTGCACGCACGTCGCACGCAGCGACCGGCGACAAGTATATACTGAACGTTAATACTTATCCAAAATGGCCAATCGCTTCGAGTAAAGGATGGTACGGCCGTGCCGCCTTATTGGTCGACTTGGCGAGGCACTGCCGTGACCTGTGAGGTTAGATGTGGTAGGTACTCGGTACTACGTAGTAATATTCATAATTAACTGTTTATGTAAAGACGCACAAACACAACACATTATGATAATGTGCCGGTTTCCACCATGATTCGAGCCTCATTGTGGCGGTGGGGCTCGGTAGCCTGTAGTGAGCCCAAATAATGTCTGTATGGAACCATCAGTGAGCCCAGCTGAGCTTGTGTTGTACCAGCTGTTAGGTGGGAGGCGCACGGAACGCACATGTGACCAGCAGCTCCGGTGTAGAGTGTCAGGCGCAGCCGGAGTGCAGCAGAGACCGGGTGAAAGCCAGTTACAGCGCGTAATTACTCGATGCCACGCCGATGTATGGTTGAATTTAGCATCACATACAGGTTTATCCTTAACAGCGTTATATAAATCAAATGCATTGCATTGCATGCAAACATGCGTTTCAGCACGTATAAAGCAAATTTACTTAAAAAAATATTTTAATAACCTGACCTGAATGTGTGACGAGAGCGTTACGAAAAATGTGAGCAGACGAGTCTGCCGACGTCCATAACCATCTGCGCAATAGTTTTGCAAACTCATTGTCCTCATTGCCTCCTCCCCTCCAATGGCCCACAGGCTACGCACTGTACGCCAGTATTATGTGAGCCAGGACAGCCAACTACTTGGGAGTCGTGCTAGACTCCGGACTCACGATGGCTCGTCAGGCCGAAACCGCCATCAGAAAGGCCAGATCAGCCACCGCCAGGCTGGCGCCACTCCTGCGGGCGAGCCACTAAAAATGAGGATGGCACTCTACAACATCCACATAAGATCGAGGCTAACATAGGCGACTCCTGCCTGGCATCACCTGCTGAGCGATACGTACAAGCGGAAGCTCCGTGTCGTTCAGAACAAGGTGTTTCGGCAACTGGTCAAGGCTCCAAGGTTCGTGAGGAACCAAACTATACTCAGGGACCTGCGCGTCGAGCCCCTTGATGACTTTGTCGGCAGGATGTCGAGCAACCTGTTCGAAAAGGCGGACGCGTCGGAGCACGAGACTCTCAGGGGTCTCGCGCCCTGGCACGCCCACCCCCCGGAAAAATACATCGCCGACACCACACGGGCGGTACCGAGTGGGACGTGACAACCCCATTGCCACGCTCTCGCAAGGATACGGCCGCTTCTCCCGTGACACCAACTTCACGGCCAGGACCCCATCTTTTTCTTTTTTCTTTCTTTTCTTCTGTTTGTCGCGTCTGACCTTCGACCTTTACTTTTCCACCAATACACCGTATCGTAAACACAGCGTGCGATTCGGTGCCTGCCCATAGGGCCATCACAGGAGTGGAACCATACACGTTTCCCAGTTCGCTCTGGGACCTGTGAGAGTGCCCCGACAAATGGATAGACGCCGACCGTACAAAAATACCAATAGCCCAGACACATAAACATATGTGCATACGCACTCAGAGGTCAACATGACCTCGCATCAACCACAGCCTCGTATTGACGAGGCTCGAACAACACATCTCCAGTAGGGAGCTACGCTCCGGCCTGGACCCCCCTCGACCCGGCAACGGGAAGAGTGCGAAGACGTAACGAGTATTATGTGAGCGAGAGGCCGCTTCCTTTTTCCTACTTACACGTTACGTTTAATATTAGTAAATTAATTTTACTTCGGTCCTGGCTCCTGATGCGCACTCGTCTTTATATCGTACTTTATTTTTTTA
>JAFELO010000918.1:232262-243273 GCA_017140195.1 Eumaeus atala
ACTTCCGTTACCGCACTGGTGCGTCCTGGTGCGTCCTGGTGCGGCTTGGTGCGGCCTGGTGCGGTCTGGTGTGGCGCGGTGTATGCGCCGGCGCGAGCGAGAACTACTTCAGAAGGTACTTACTGTTACAAACTTTTCCAAATATCCTTCGACAATGGTCTTCGCACATTCATAGTTCTTGGCACAGTCTTCGAATGCTGAAATACAATTGAATATCACTATTGTTGTGTATGTGTATATAAAGAGATTTCGGAGCCATTTGGTAACTATTCACGCCCACAAACATCCGCTTATTATACTCATGCGTTGCTATCCTTCACTATATTCACGCCAATGGGCCACCAGTCATTCAGAAACCGTACAAAATCCGATAGCAACCCATCACCTTTACGGCAATATTAATCAAACTTCCAGTTTTGGCTTAGGAGTACCGGCACGACCGGCGACCTGCCCGATTGTGCCGATACAATTTGGCTGCAATGCAGCACGGCACTACTTTCTTATAGTATAAAGGACAAACAAGCAATCGGAGCCTTTCAGCGACTACCGACGCCCATGAACATCAGCATACGAGAATGTAATATTGGATGTTATGGATGACACTACCTCGTCCTATGGGGTATGGCACTACCTTATCCTACCTCTTACGAATTTAAAAAAGCCACTTGTCCGCTAGCAGCTTCAAGAAAATACCGCCCTTCATGTAATATATTATATGTACTAGATACGCTGGCGACGCCACGTGGGCGCGGTGAAGCGTTACGCTAATGATAGCGCGGATAATATGTGGCGTTAAGATGAATGTGGATTTTGATTCTTTACCTAAATTTCAAAAGTAATAACCTTTTTTAGAAAAGGTATAATTGAGATAAGTTAATTAAAAAAAAATGTTTTTTTTTAAACAGCGCATTCAAACTAAGGTTTTTCATAATGTTATAAACTAAGTAATTCTACATCTAAACTTGGTATTATAATTAGTCTTAAAAATCCCATTAAAGTTTAGTGTCGTAAGTTTTATTACAAAAGTGAGCTATTATTTATTACTTTGTTATTGCAAACAATAATCAGGTTTGAGCATAAAATGTCATCAATCACAAAACAACATTCCACGTTTTATTCTACTTTTCCTTATCGCTTGATTGAACACGGAAAAAGAACGGTACGTCTGTCTCTAGTGAAGAAAATGTGACACTTTGAGCAGCTGGTCGTGTGTCGTATAGCACGAGGTGCTGCCACCTGGACTGTTTCACGGACTTTCAGGATACGCAAGGTTTCGTTAGAATCGTATCGTCAATGTGGCCCAGGTGCATCATCATTATCATTATCATAATCATATTAGAATATGTTTAAAGTAGCCGTAGCCGGGTTTTTTTCAATTTAATGTTGTTATTTTATTTTTGTTACAAGATAACTATCAGTTTCCTTGTAGTCTTAATTACCACTGGCTGCAGGTTTTGTTCTTACTAAATTACCTAAATGCAAAATGGCTGGCAGATGAACAAGTTTATTTCCGTGCAGAAAGTTTGCAAAATAATAAAATTTTAGACGACGAGCCGGTTCATAGTGTAAAGTGGGAGTAAATTGTACATAATATAAACATTAAATATCTTATTGAATTAACACGGGCTTTATGAATCGATTTTAGGAACACACTTTTTTATTCAGCAACACACAGTACATACATTTCCATCTTGCTCACACCCACTTAAAGCAGTTTTTGTAAATAACACAAATGAAAATTTAAAATATATTTGATAATAGAGCCATTTAATTTCTTCGCAGAATACTCAATAATTTTTATTTGTTAAATTGATCTTGATGTCTTAAGTTTACGCGAATGTTACTCGTTACAATAAAACTACTTTTACGGATTCTATCGCGGCTTAATTTATTATTTAACTAGCCCGACGTTTCAGAAGCTTTACAGCAACCATGGTCACGGGAGTTCGTCCGTGACCATAATAAATTAAACCGCGACCGTAAAAGTAGTTTTAATGTATTGACTCAATCTTTTACTTTTATTATTATCACAGAGTCCGTCTGTATCGATTTTACCTACACACAAGTAGTTGAAAAAGACAGGTTTTCTGTAGATTCTACGAAAATGCACTTATAACAAAAGATTACCTTCTTTCCTCTCCGGGTTGTCATTGGGCAGGGTGGGCTCTCCGGCGTCTACCCAGTAGGTACGGGAGAGGTGGAAGGGGCCGCAGAACCCGTCGAAGCACCTCCGAGGAGAGGAGCAGCGGGTGGGAGCCATGCAGAGGCACTTGAAGCACGCTTCTGTCAAGTTCTCTACGGCCGCGTCTGAGCAACAAATCATTAGTACGAATGTGGTCGGTGGACCAATCAGTTCATAAGTCAGAGGTCGCGCTACTCACGTGCAGCCGCATGATCTGTAACTTGACACAAAGGCGTGGTCCGCGACGACTGTTGTGAACGGATGCTGAGCAACAGAATGATTTCACCGACCAGAGAAGTAAATGACGATAGAATAAAATTGTATTGTCAATTATGTATATCGCGGTACTTCTTCTAAGTAGTTAAGCATTTTTGTAATCTTTGTATTTCTCTAACACAGCACCGGTGGGGGGCCCTTCTACATATACATTTATTTATACTTGCCTACTCAGTACAATTGTGTAGGTCAAATAATTTAGAACGATAAAGAGTAGCACATTCTCAAATTTATAATTTAAATAATAACTTTGTGTCCATAGCAATACCTGCGATGTGGACCCAGCAGAACGTCATCGCAACGAGCACAGCAATTCGCGCATCCATATTCATTTTCTGAAATTTATATATTTATATAGTATTCAAAACAAAATAAAGCCCACTAAGAGTTTTTGATGTATCATGAAAATAATAAAGACATTTACTTGATTAATTTATGTAACTACAAAATAATGTTTTTGATTATAATATAGGCTAACAATTGCCTTAAATAATGATCATGAATTGTTTTTTTTTTATGTTCATAATAAAATTGACCATTTTGAATGAAAAACATGAACAAAGGAAATCACCGGACAAAGACAAACTAATGTTCTTGTCACTTTTGTTTCTTATTTTTAATAACGAGTATGTCCTCCTCTCTTAGTAATACACTTCAGAAGCCTCGTATGCATACTCTGGATTAAATTCCTCACGTTTCATCTGAAATCTCCTCCCAAGCATCTTTTAAAGCGTCAATCAGCTGCTGTTGGTCCTAGACCTCTTGCTCATTCTCTCTAACTCTTCGTTTCAATTGGTCCCACAATTTCTCGAACGGATTTATATCCGGACTGTTAGCTGGCCATGGTGACACCTCAATATGAGACCCTTTTACGACAGTTTGGGTTGATCGAGCTGTATGTACACGGGCATTATCTCGCATCAGGATGAATCCTGGCCCCACTCGCTGTGCAAATGGGATCACCTGAGACGTGGTGACGTTCTCGATGTAACGTTCTGCAGTTACGGTACCCGAATTTAAAATGGTTTTACCGTGTAAACTAATCCCACCCCAAACCATTACGTTGGGATCACCGAAACGGACAACTTCGTGAATGAAGCGGACACCGAAAACCGCTCGCCGCGTTGTCTCTACACTCTAACACGCCGATAATTATTAAGAAGTTTTACTTTACACTCGTCTGTAAAAAGCACCTTATCCCACCGATTAATCCCCCAGTTCAAATACTGACGGGAGAATCTTAAACGGTTTGCACGTTGGACCCTGCTCAGAGGAATTCGAACAACTTGTCGTCTTGACGTTTGCTGGTCTTCGTGCAATCGATTACGTACAGTTTGATCACGGACACGGGCACCCGTCGCCAGCCGCAGCTGGTGCTGTGACTCACGGGCCGTTATCATGAGTCATGCGGACCTATGTGATCCAGGTCTCCTGGCAACGCTGCCAGTGTCTTGGAAGCGATTCCATATATTTTGGACAGCTCTTCGAGAAAAACCCAACTGCAAAAGCACGTAACGCTGAGAACGTCCTTTTTGAATCGTAGATATGGCTCTGGTTGTCGTAATTGTATCCATGTGCCTTCGTACCTCTGGCATGATTAACGCGAGATAATCAATGAACCAATTAAAATTTAGGAAGTAATACTTTTTTCCTAAAATAACCGAAACAAGTTAAGAAGACAATCAAAGAGAAATATAAGAATGACATCCAATTATTTTTTCTTAAAATTATGGCGAATACTTTCAAATTAGGAACACGAACACATAAAATAAAAAGGCATAAAAGAGATCAAACACCAAACAGTTCGTAATATGAATATAAGGCTACTTATCAGTTACTTTCAGTTTACTAAATTGCACTTAAATATAAATAAACTAGTGGCGCTTATTTTATTGTGAGCGTAGTATATAAATAAATATGTACTTTGTACTCGTGTAAAATAAGGTTCAGTTTTTGATGGCGTATAGCACCTTAGTTTTGTACGAGAGTTTTCATGAAAAGGGAAGGTAGGGTAGAGTAGGGATTCCGCTACACATTCTGTAGTAAAAGCGTTAAGGCGTTCCTTTTGTGCTTGTCTGGTAGAAAAGTTAAAGTCGAAACCGTACTTCATTTTGAACTAATAATAAAAATGGGCCGTCCTTCCGTAGTAGGTAAATAAGTAGCCGGGACGACTCGACGGAAGAGGATAATGTATACTTGAGGTTATGACTCCCAAGATAGCATATCCGGACTCCATGAGCGTCACCTCTATTCTCCAGCTCAGTATGAGCGAGGTACCTGCCAACACTGCCTGCTAATTTTTAAAATAAAAGTCAACATTATTGATCAAGCTTGGTAATGATCTTGATATATATTCATATATGTACATATACCTGACGCCATGACTCACGGGTAAAACCATATAATAAATGAATAAATCTCACCAGTACTTAATTCACAATGAATAAAATCTTAGTTCCCTTAACACTGGTTTGTACAAGTCTTGTGCAGTGGAACGGTGGGCTGATACTGTGGCTTTGAGGAAAACTCGAATAATATATATGTATAAACATCTAGGTAGGCAATGATAAGAAACAGTAACTTAAAATAATTTCTTGTTATTTTACATATTTTATTAATAGTCTGATGCGAAAATTAACAATTAGAATAGAGAATTACATACAACGTCAGATTAATGTCCACTCTAAACTATAAGAGAATCATTTCATTATTCATTCGAGTGATTATTTATCTAGACCTGATAAACATATTTGATGTTATAGACAATATGTAACGCTAGGTATACCCCTCGGTTTAATCTATCACAAAGTAAAGTGGGTACATAACATAAACATTTTTATTCCAAATTGTAATCAGCCTTTTTACGACTACCGACGCCCATGAACATCCACATAATTATTAAACTGATGCGTTGTCCTCCTTCCACCCCCAGTGGGCCGCCGGCTACTCTATAGATGTTGTTTTATGGCGGTACTATGTGAGCGAGAGGTACCTCCCCTGTCGAGCCGACACAATTCCGTTCAAGAGGAGGAGGCTCCTATGCAGCATAGTACTACTACCTCTTCCAAAATGAATGAATAAGTACCAAATATTCATCTATAAAATATAAATATATAAACATATCCTACCATTTTATTATTATAATTATATATTATATTATAATAATAATTTGCTTTACATTTCTACCTTTTTGTCGTTTCCTCTGAGAAAATATCATGAACGGTCTTGAGTTCGAAGCGCAGGGCGGAGGAGGCACTGCGCAATGCCCAGCACATCCTAGCTGCTAGTACACATATGTGCACTACAGTACGCAAGCCTTGTGTATGTTTAGGCATAATGCTAATTGTGATCTCGATAACTCTGTTGTGACCATAATTCGACCGACGAGTGAACGTTTTGATCAACAAGGGCAAGACAAATAGCCGGCCGCTAGTGAGGGAGATAAGAGACGCATGATATAATTGTGTTAAAACGCTCGCACTCGGCTTGTGTTGCGTCACCGCATTATTTAGTTTTCGCGTGTAAATAAAGTGAGTATTGATACGTTCTGCTCGTCGCGCTCAGTTTTGTTGCAGATTACGTAAGTAATTTTAATTTATCAGGGCGATATTCACACACCCAATTTTAAAAGGACACTTAATTTTTTACTCACCTTTGCCTTGTATTTAGAAGCCGAAAAATTAACTAAAAATATGGCTGCTGAAAAGCAGTTTAAATTACTGATGGACTTTCTCCGGTCCAAATTCCCGGAATTTTGAGAAGGAGATGAGTCTGGCTTCACCTAGCCCTGTAGAAGCTATAGAAACGTGGTCGACCGCTGTCAAAGAGGGCATGTTTATATCAGAAAACGCCAGCTCAGACTCTGGCTCCGATGAAGCCGACTTCACTCTAGTGAGAAAGGCCGAGAAAGAGGAAGCTCCGCGTCGAAAGTGGTAGCACTTCGGCCCCCTTGGCCCCCTTCTTCGCCTGCAAAGCTGGCAAAGTCCTTGGTGGCTGAAAAGCCATACGGACACATTTCAGGGACGTCGCCCGCGCAATCCCCCCAGGGGGAAGCATCTGAGGCCAGAGGTTCATGGCCCGTAGGGAGGGACGCCCTCCCCCGATAGTCGTCCACATTAAAAATGCGTGGACAAATGTTTCCGATTTAGTTCATGCCCAGCGCAACAATTATATATTAGAGGGTGCCGTTAGAAACGGCGTCCGTGTCAACACCGCGTCATTCGGCGAACACCACCACTTGACCGCCCTTCTGCTGCCGCCGAAATACCTTAAGGTACATAAGGTATTTCGTCCCAGCCTCGATCCCCACCACCAACGCGTGGGTCCGCCCGCAAAAGACCGCGTGCACCCCCTCCAGCGCCGAGGCCTCTCCTTCTCACATCCCAGCAACCACAGAGGGCCCCGATGCCCCAGATACAAAGGGGTCAAATGGCCCCGGCTCCTATGCACCTGATGTCCCTGATGCCCTAGATACATCAGCATCAGCGCCAAATGCCCCCTCAGGGTGGCAGGGGAGAGGAAATTGCAGCCAACTGGGAATTCCTGGCGCATTTCCTGCGAGCAATTGACCTACGAGAAGTCAAAGTGTTCGGAAATAAAGTTAGATATGGCTCCATGTCTGAGAAGCTTCGGGCTTTGGAGGACCATCACGGGCTGGTCGAGACGATCAAGCGCCACTCCCACTAGGCATACAAATGGCTACAACAGGAAGGATAAAAACCAACTCATTAAGACTAGTGTCGTTTAACGCAAACAGCCTTAGATCGAACATCCATATGTTGCGGGATTTCATTCCGAAACATTAAGTAGACATCCTTCTAGTGCAGGAAATGTTCCAAAAACCTAGCCACTCTAATCCGCGTATTGGCAATTACAATATTGTTCGAAACGATAGGACTCGATCGCGTTGTGGGGGTACAGTCATCTATTACAAGAGGTCCTTTAATTTTATCCCACTCGACTCGCCCCCTCTAGAATATCTAGAAGTATCCCTATGCAAGCTATGCATGACGGGCCATCAGCCCATCACCATAGCCTCTGCATATCAGTCCGGTTCAAAACCACTTCTAGTTAGCGACCTTGAGGCTATTTCCGAAAATTTAAACGCAGATGACCCAATAACTTTAGCTGGAGACCCCAACGCCCACCACGTGACCTGGGGCAATAGATACCGCGGCCTCATCCATAGTCACCGCCCTACTGGTAAGGAAAATAGGAGAATCAACAAGAGAGATCTCGACCATCCCAGAAGAGCCTTTAGCCCTCTCTGACGATGTCAGAGACCTAATCCGTCGAAAAATTGCGGCTAAACATCTGCACGAAAGCAACGGAGGCGAAGTGTGCAGGCGAGCCATCCGACAACTCGAAATAGACGTCAAAGAGGCTATACCCAATTTCATAAACGGGAGATGAGATCACTTCGTCAGCGAACAATCTCCGTCTCTTACAGCCTACTGACCACTAGCGAGGGCTATGAAATCCGAACCGATGGCTCAAATGTCACCACTTAACAGCGAAAGTCGATTAACTGCACTAGAGGATGACGAAAAAGTGGAATGTCTAGCCGACACAATAGAGAGTCAATGCACTCCTAGCTAGGATCCGGATATCCGGATGATGATGATGAGATCATACGTATGACGGACACAGAAGAAGTAAAGGATCTAATAAAGAATTTACACTCACAGAGGACCCCGGGCCCGATGGAATAACCAATAAGGCGTTGAAAGAGCTGCCTCCCGTTATTATACACCTCCTAGTGTGCATTTTTAACGCCCTTCTGGTACATTGCACCTTCCCAGACATGTGGAAAGAAGCCATAGTGATCGGCATACACAAACCGGGGAAACCCCGGGTGGAGCCCACTAGCTACCGGCCCATAAGTCTCATAAGCTCGTTAGGTGTAATCTATGAAAGGATAATTGTCGCACGCCTAGAAACCGTAATACGAGAGAAAAACCTATTCATATACATGCATTTCTCGACAGCCATATCTGCTCACAACAAGTGGTGTACTTGTTGTGAGCGGCTATGGCCGTCTCGAAATGCGTACTGCACGAACCTCACGGAGTACGTACTATCGGGACTCAAAAGACAGGATTGGCCACGCGGCACGGGCGGTACCTTCTTTGATGTAGCAAAGGCGTTTAACAAGATTTGGCATCAAGGCCTCATCTTCAAACTATACCACTTACCCATCTCCGCCCATGCTCCTACCTACCTCTCGGTGTACGGAGCGAATCATGGGAGATACATGGGGTTTGTTCACCGACTCTGTTCCTCAACGTGCAATTCTTGATTAACATTATTTTTTAACACATTATTTAAGTGCCCTCTCGTTCCTCGTCACTATCCACTTTCTGGGATCTGACACCACAAATATAGAAGTTGTCAGTCCTGATTATCTCGATGCAGCTATGTCGTTACCTATCCTTCCTCTTCGCGTGCCATGTATGCGCAAATGTATTCAATTGTCTAAAGCTCTGTTCCGTTGTGACCGAATCCTGATGATAGACTGGGCCCACTGTATTCCGTTCGATGCCGTCCAACATGATGTTTTGCTCGTTTTTGTTCAATAAAATTAAAGCTGGTCTTTGGGGGCGTAATAATGCACTACGTACAATATACAAGTGAGAGCGTCGATATTAAAGCGCTGCAGCATATGTCAGGTTTTGCAACATAGGTTCCGTGGTACAGGAACCTAAGTGCCCGGTACTTCACACCCCACGAGGAGGTAGAGACACGTGAGACCTTCCCGAAAGAGCTGGCGGCCTTCCCGCCCATCATAACCGCATGCAGCGCAAAGGATCTAGCATCGTCTATGTGTACCCCAAGCACCTTGGTCACAGATACACTCGCGATCGATGCACCATTCATCCTAATGGTCAGTCCACTTTTAAAACGACCCTAATTGTCATAGTATGTAGTCTCGGCAATTTAAGGATATCATCCAGGAGGAGTTTCCATAGTGTGGGGCACAACACCGAACCCATTATGGAAACCTTCCAAAGCGTGCGATGGCCAACTGTGAAGCCAACATAACGATTACAGAAAAATCTTACGAGAGTCCGATAGATATTCGGAGAGTTGCCAGTAGCTTTCGCTTTTAACAATATCATTGGCCACTATGCATTACCGAAGGCTCCGGAGATATCCAAAAAGACGAGCTGGACGAACTTATATGTGGAATTATCTACTATCTCGAACACTGATTTTAATGCCCTTACAGTTGAGCGCCCTCTAACGAATCCATGCTGATCTTCAGAAATACAACGATGCAAACAGGGAGCGCAAGTAATTATGAGACGTTCTAAAATTTTTCCTAGAATCGGCAGTAAAGTGATTGGCCGGTAGGCCTTTGGATCCGTTAATGACTAGTCATTCCCCTTTGCCAGCACTATCAATGATCTTCCAGGTATCTTGGAAGACCCCTTCTTTGATACACGCTGTGTACATCATTTTTCCGGAAGAAGCCGTCCAAGCGTTCCAGATAATCTTTCGAGTGATTCCGTCTAATCCGGGACTTGTATTCGGTAAGCTTCTAATAATGTGATCGACTGTACTGCGGGAAGGAGCATCTGAATCCCCACCGGAAAGAGAACATGCAGCCGCCTCTCGCACTTGCCGGTGATAGCTGTCGTCAATTTCTGTTGTATCATTTGGGCATAGGGAATACAGGAGCTGACGCATAGCAGTTTCGATATTGTCAAAATAACCTTCTAGGAGTTTGCCGCCATGAATGACATACTTCGGAGGGCGAGATCTACCAGTCGCGGCTCGGCATGCCAAACCCCAAGGATTTTTATTTCCTGTCTCCGACAATATCTCTAAAATGTTTAATTTCAGCGCCTTTCATGGCCACTTTGTATTCTTGTCTTGCTACACGGAAGGATTCCTACAGTGAAATATCGCCTGTGGGATTTTCTCGTCTCGATTTTTGCCAACATCGGCCTTGATTTTACGGGGCAGACGGTTCAGAGTAGGACTCCACCATTCATAGCCCCTCAACTCCCCATCCTTGCGATATCCGAGGTTCATTTTGACAGTATGTTGATACGTAGGTAGTCGCATATATCAGTTTCGTTCCAGCCAATATAGACACGACTAAGGCCAACCAGTTTATCACTAACAGCTGTTGAACACTCCAGTACAACCGTGATACGTCCACAGTTACGACTGCCCTTCTTGTAGGCAACCTTGCAGTTGGAACGAACTTTCTCTTTGGTCCATTCAGGATCGTCTGGATGATTCGTGGCCTGTAGGTCTTTAAGAAGGCTATCTTCTGTCGGGTCCGTTCTTAGATTGAGGATAAAAGGACCAAAGGACGACGAGCCCTGGGCTCTGATGCCTTCAGAGTGGGCGGGGGTTCAAACTATACTAGTTAGGACTGCCTGACAGGCCGATCCTGATTAGCTGCCTACGAAATAGGCAGTTCCGCTACAGAGTGGAGGGCATCCTCTTCAATCTGTACACTAGCTATATACCGCGACGCCCCAGCGTCTAGCTAGCGATTTACATTAGATACCTCACCAACTACGGAGCCAAACTACTCCA
>JAFELO010000918.1:251424-277332 GCA_017140195.1 Eumaeus atala
TTGTTTGTGTATGCTCGCTTTATCATGATAAACAAATTATCGTACTTATAATCGCATGTTGGTATCTATAGCTCGCCTGTGCGATGAGATTACGAAAATATTATTTAATCTGGGGTGTCGGAGCGAGACACAGCTCTTGATCATGTGTATATTATTAATAGCTACATCACTGCTGCTCTTGTACTTCTACGGGACGAGAAACCACAACTACTGGCAGAAGAAAGGTGTTAAGTATGAAAAACCGATTATATTATTCGGCAGTGCTCTGCAACCGTACATCGAGAGAGTGAGTTTTTCCGAACGTTTTGCTAATCTATACTGGCGCTATCCAACGGAAAAATATGTTGGATTTTACAAAATGCAGACACCATACCTTTTAATAAGAGATCTAGAAATGATTAAACATGTTTTGGCTACGGATTTCAAAATATTTCACCCGAGGGGCATCATCAACCACGAGTACGGAACTGAAACTCTGTTTCAAAATATATTTCACGCCGACGGCGACTACTGGAAACTCATGAGACAGAGACTGACGCCCGCATTCACGAGCGGCAAACTCAAAGCGATGTTCCCGCTTATTATAGAGCGCACCGACAAGTTGGTGAAGTTGGCTGAACACCTCACAGAACGCTCGGATGAAGTGGACGTACGCGATGTTATGGCAAAGTACACGACCGATTTCATTGGAGCTTGCGGTTTCGGCCTCGACTTTGACGCCTTAAATAGCGAAGACTCGGAATTCCGTAAACTTGGACGGCGCATATTTTTGCCGACGACACGTAATTTAATTGTGACAATTTTGAAAAGCAATTTCCCTCAATTGATGTCAAAGTATACGTATGTGGATCCCGACGTTGAAAGGGAAACATTATCTTTAGTGAAGCAAATAATGTGCAAAAGGGATTACAAACCGACAGGCAGAAACGATTTTATCGACATGATGCTGGAGTTGAAACAGAAAGGCAAGATAGTTGGAGAGTCCATCGAAAAATATAACCGCACCGGATCCCCTGAAGTGATCGAGCTGGACACCACTGACGAGCTGCTGACTGCGCAAGTTTTTATTTTCTTTGCAGCTGGATTTGAAACTTCATCACACGCCAGCAGTTTCCTGCTACACATGCTGGCATACCACCAGGAAGAACAAGGGCGTTGTCAGCAAGAGATCGATGAAGTTCTTAAGAAATACGACGGAAAACTATGTTTCGATGCCTTGAAAGAAATGAAATATTTAGAAATGGCTCTCAGGTATAGTTTGTTGGTACATTGTTTGCTCAAGCACGTATACAAATGCTCATTCTCTTGTGTAGCTATTACAAAGTTTGTATGATAAAGTAAAAGCAATGTAACGAAGAGATATGTTTGGCTCGAGGCAAAAAACTCAACTCAAACAAACGATCTCGACTTCGACGGATGTCGACTACGAAATTACAGCTTTTGGAGCCGCTGAATGTAGCTTCTGCATTACCTACCCTTCCCCACTGGACTTCTCTCTCACATTCCAGCATCGTCTGGACTACACTCGACAGCGAGATACCGTGCCATTGGTGACTCATTCCGAAAAGCATAACATAATCGGCCGTTGGCTCCCGTAAATTTGAATAGGTGTTCGTAATTTTCCAGCGCCTGGTCCCTGATCAACGTCAAGAATGGCACGAGCGCATAAATACGTCTACAACGTTGTAAAAATGCACTATCAGTAAGATAAAGGCCGAACAGTAATCATTTATCAAGGTCTCAATTCGAAAACGATCTATCCTATCTGGTGTGAAAAACGGACGGTTGAAAATGAAACATAAACATTTAACATAATATAAGTGTGGAGAGGAATATGGTTTCACCCACGGAATACCTATACCATGGGATCCATTCATTTATTTTCACGATAAAAGTAGTTTTTTGTAATCTGTGTCAAAAAATCTTATTTCTGAGATAAGGGGCAAACGAGCAGGTGGGTAGTGACTACCGCCACCCATAGATATTTGAAGACTAGGCGTCTTGCAGACACGTTGCCGGCCTTTAAAGCTTTTCAGGAGTAGTTTTGCTCTTTTCTTGTAATATTGTGACAGGGTAAACATCTCATATATTATAGAAACTCTCTCGATTCTACTTCATCATCACCATTGTCATTGTCCGTCCCCGGCTGGGCGCCGGCTTCTTCCAATACTAAGAAGTATAATAAATGATGCTTACTATTTATATAAAATACTTAATTCTTAGTAGTAGATACTTATATTTACACACGCACAACTGTCAGCACTCAGCAGGCAGTAGGAGCCTGCGCAAGCAGATCTCTGTCTAGCCTCATTGAAGTATGCCATTTAAAGTCATACCAGCTTTTACTCTCGTCCGCGGAGATTCGAAATGTTGTCTGATAACTAAAACAAAAAATGAGAGAAATATCCGTCACAAGGCGGTTTGGCCATAATGACGGCACAGACAGACATACAGAGCTCCTTTGCATTTATAACATTACTTAGTAAGGATGACTTAGTCAGGAAAGAAGGGCAGAAAGGAAAAGCATAGCAGTCACAACATGAAGAACACTATGTCGGACGGATTAGGATTACTGAAAGCATTATTGAATACTTTCACGTTATGTGACACTTAATGATCACGACTTGGTTGTGAGCC
This sequence comes from Eumaeus atala, assembly GCA_017140195.1. Classification (NCBI taxonomy): domain Eukaryota; kingdom Metazoa; phylum Arthropoda; class Insecta; order Lepidoptera; family Lycaenidae; genus Eumaeus; species Eumaeus atala. Next base: position 254,062 of record JAFELO010000918.1, read on the forward strand.
TGTTAAGAACTTGTGATCGTTTTTTGTTTTGTGCACGTAATTTTCACTGTTAGACACTCGTGTAACGGTACCTGGGCCCCATCCTTTTATTATTTATAAATCAAATTTCTTTTAGTTTTACGGATACAGCTGTCTATTGTTTTTATTTCCTTTTTCTGTAGTCAGAGCTCACGAATATATTAAAATCGAAGCAATTCAAACAATGAGTTACTTTAATTTGTTTCAGAGAAGCTCTGCGTATTTTGCCATCTCCTGGATTTCTAGTGAGGAAATGCGTCAGGAAATATACTTTCCCTGGTACAGGCCTGACTGTGGACCCTGAAACAAAAATCATTATACCCACGCAAGCCTTGCACCACGATCCCAAATACTTCAAGTATCCGGAGCAATTCAACCCGTCAAGATTTGAAGCCAATGATAGTTTAGAGAAGTACGCCTACATGCCCTTCGGCGAAGGGCCTCGGATGTGCATTGGTAAGTTGTTACTAGCTAAAAAATTTAAAGTATTTACCAATTCCCTCGTACTCGTAATAATTGAAATAAAAAGAAAAGATTTTTTTGCTATTTTCATTAGCTTAGTGAAGCTGAAAAAACTAAACTTGACGCAAGGGATCGTTTTTTGAATATTTTCACACTTTCCGCTTTCATCACCAATAATTACGAAATATAAATATAAAATAACAATAGATAAGATAGCTCTAGGTATTGGACATAGATGGATCTGGGTAGGTTTCAAAGATACTTTAAATAATTATTGATCATTTTTGACGCCTGACAACATGCGAATACGAGCTCTTGCCTCTGGGTCCTCTCTGATGCATTTTCTTTATAATATCTGTTGTTCAACAGACTTGTTGAACAACAGATATTATAAATATCTTATATCATATATACAGATATTATATCTTATACGTTAGCGAACCAGAAACCCGAACTAAACCTGTGTGCCGTAGTGTATGTAATATCCTTTTATGTAATTTTCTGATTGTTGTTAGGTATGTTATAACAATATTATCATTCTATACTCACTCTCTGCATCGCTTATAAGCGCCTAAGAGCAAGGCAGGCGCCGACACGAAGCGTTCCGTACCTATGAAAAACGAACAAAAACACGTTTATTGTATGGAAGGAATGTAGTGGCGAAGATTTTACTTCGCGTATCGATAGAATGATAAGAAGATTACAATGATAAGTGGTTGATTTTAATTTCGTAAAATTAAAGCATCAAGTAACGTCGTCACGCCGCGCGTGTGGCTACACAAACACTACTTGAAGATATAATCCTTTGTAGCTGTAGTATATTTTGTCATTGTTGTTTTACAAGAACTAAAATGCTTTTCTTTGCTCTTCAGGCGAACGGCTCGGCGTGATGCAGTCCATGGCCGGCGTGGCGGCCATCCTCAGCAAGTTCTCGGTGGCACCTTCTCGCAGCTCTATACCTACGCCCCGTATAGATCCTAAATCAACTATTGTACAAAATATCATCGGTGGTCTTCCTCTATCAATGAAAAATAGAATATAATATTTTGTGGATTTTTATTTATTGTAGGCCCACGGGCGTAAGGAAACTAAATGTACTTGGACCAATGGGTACATAAAACCGCCACTTGTGGGTGTACAGTAGACGCAACTGGCGTCACTTGGCAGAAATTGTATTGTCGGCGTCTGGTCGGGCATCAGACTGTAAGGTCTTGCGTCGAACCGAAGGGCTTTCATAGCAGTTCGGAATCAAATTTCATACATGATACGTGTTTGGTTATTGATTTATATTTATAACATATTATGTTACGATGCGGTAAAAGTAGGGATAGGTGTTCAGTAAAAAGATATAAAAAGACTCGAGATTAGAGCTATCCTCATACTAATCTCTTAGAGCTACCCGATAATATATCTAGAATATATAATATAAATAGAATATAGAATGTCAGCTCTGACTGTTAGACGACGACTCCGAGCCGTCTCCCGCGCCGCTGGATATAAGAGTGGATACTGATGATATCGTCTTGTATAGGCTACAATATATAAATATTTTATATATCCATAATCCAAATCTAACATAATTTACATATCCATGATCCAGTTTGACAATGAGATCACAAACTATAGAGCAGACGCACATCCCGTCATACTAATTGCCAGTCCTTCCCGATTATGATCAAAAGATATTTGAAGTTTTTTTTTATAAATTCCATATTAGTAGGCCAAAGAAACGGCTAATATTATGCCTATATTTAACATTGGGTAGGTATTTCCTTGATATAAATGTTGTTGTTGTTTTATATTTAGAGACAATAAAAGTTAAAAGGCATTCATTATTTTCTACAAATTGAAATAAATGTCAAGCGTATGTATTTCATTACATATGGCATGGCGTCTTGTGTGTGTTCTCCATTTTTTATTGTATATTCCTTATGGCATTTAGCCTTTTGGTCTTGGAAACAACTTGAATAAGATATTTAATGTAGAGGTCACGCATTAAACATTATTACTAGATAGGATACCAGGCTTTAGCTACATATATTAATGTTATAATGTTATTTGCATCATATTTTCCATACCATACCATATGCATTATGTGGTGGTATGATGTACATTTGCACCAAACCATCACGACGTGGCAGATGAGCTGTGCATTTCGTACGGTTTGTGAGTTTCATGTGGTGCAGTACAGAGAAGAAACACATCACATAGAAATAATAACAAAGCGGAAATGTATGTGCGGCTGTTTGGTACTGTTTAAGTTTTTGGTGGCTCAATGTAGAGAAGGAGGTAGTGGAAGACACTGGTAGTCCTCGTTTGCTCTTATAAATGTTATAAAAAAAATAATCTATTCGCCTTGATTTAATTTTTATCACAGACATCAAATTCCTTCTCATCCTATGAAATACCCGTTGAGTGTAGCACCTGGGCATCCTGCTATCCACTCCACTACCAGGACACGCATTCTCTAAGGGATTGAACACAAAAAGATCCACAAAAAAAAACTAAAAAAAAAAATTATCGCATGAAAATATATTACTGACAAATTAGACATTATTTTAATAGCAAATTCAATACATCAATTTTTATTGATTCACCAACAACAATTACAAAAATTACTTATTGGAATTTACACTATTTTCATGGTCATGTTTACATTTGTATGGGAGTAACAGGTGTACACAGCATTGATAAAAGTACGTAACATGTCTACAAATTACAATTACAATAATAAAATAATGAATTAAATAAATAAGAAAATGTAAAATTAATAATTTCAATATAAGATTATTCTGGAAAATATAAATCGATGTCACAATAATAAATTTGTAAATAAAAATGAAAGTCAAACTCATACCTAACATAAGAATACCAAGGAAAAAATGAAAAATATCACAATAAGGTTTTAAATAAAATAATATATCAGGAGCTGATGCAAAACGATGTCGAGGTATATCTGAACTTGACGGCGAAAACCTTATGCACGTAGTCAGTCTTGTGAGCAATAAGTTGGGTGTCAGTGTCGTCGACCGGGACATAATATGCGTGCAGCGCGTCGGTATTCGGCGAGACCAATTGAAATAAATGTATATGAAATTCTAACTAAACCTCTTATAGTCTCTGTACCCCTAATAGTCCTTCTATTTTAACTAAAACTGTAACACTCACTGCGGCGCGGTGCCTATTCATCCGGATTCAATATTGACACGCAACCGCGCAAATTTATTGCCAACGAGACACTTACACGAGTCAACCGCCAATTGTTTTACGCCGCGGACTAAGGTAAGGTTGGCGGTACGCGTTACCGCGCGACGGACGCATTTTTGTGCGTTGAGAATTCCAAACAATGCTAAACATCGCATTAGATATACTCTCGACATAGACAAGGTTTTTTGTTAACATTTCGTTTGTCTCTAATGTATGTATGTATCGTTGTTAACTGCGTAGATTATGATGACAATATTGTGTTCTTAGCAAATGCAAAACTATTTGTATTGAAAACATTTTGTTCAGCTATTGTTCTGATACAGCTTGTACACGTCTTATTATATTACCCATTGGCAGCGCATATTGTGGGTGGCAGTGTAGCTCACGAGATTGTTGACGCCTGGTTTAAAAACATCTATACTACTATATATGTTATATTAAACACACACTATAATAACACACTTAAAATACAATTATTTCCAGTGCCAAAGCTAGTCCTAGATAAGTTATTATTTTATTCTATTATTCTAGATTCTTTATTCTAAGATATGCGGTATTATATTACATTACTTTTCATGTTATTTTAATATTAAATACGTTTATTTTATTTATTATTATTAATTGCTCCTAAGAGAAATATACGCTTTGGGATAATCAACCCGCGAACTTTGAGTACGGGTCACGAAGAGCTTATGGTGGTTATCGCTAGGCACGATATTGACATTTTGGCATTGAATGAAACGTGGCTCAAGGAGGGTGAGGATGCTTCTGCGCCGACTACACCCGGCTATTATCTTCGCCACATTCTACGTCCTACCGAAGTCCGAACGCGAAGGGGCGGCGTAGGTTTCTATCTCAAGCGAGAAGTGCCCGTTCGCATTCTTAAGCACCCTACCTCTGCACCAGTGGAACAAATGTGGCTACAGTTGAAAATAAATTGTAAAAAATTGCAGCAGGTACGGCTTATCGTCCTCCCTGGCTCAGTACTCAGTACGCTTCGTTAATGCACTGGTTGCTTCTATGTGTTCCTTACCGAGGCATGATCACACAGTGCTCTTGGGCGATTTAATGTTAACATGTTGAGCGCTACAGTCGGCAGCACAATATTGCTTAATGACCTCTTGTCCAGCTTCAACCTCGAACGGCTTGTCACTGAGCCCACACACTTCTCCGCTCGTAGCGAGACATTACTCGATCTTGTTTGCACTGATGCAAATGTCACTAGAGTATTGGTCGATCATATTCCAACGTTAAGTGACCATGTGATGGTAGTGTGCGAATTGAACGTGCCGAAAGTAAAGATATATTGTATTGGAAAAACTATATATTGGAGCCCGCTAAAAATATAGATCCAATACTACTAAACGAGTGCATGGAATCTCACAATTGGACTGCAATAAACGAGGAAAAAAATGTTAATGAAAGCGCTAAGTATCTAACTTATAATTTGCTTATTGTCTTTCATTGTCTTGCTCCTCGAAACTTAATCACCATCAAGGAGAAGAGTTATCCGAGAATTACCCCTAATATTCGTTTGATGATGAAATTGCGCGATGAAGCTTACCGTAGGGCTCGTTCCACCCTTCTTTGATGGAATACCACAACCCCTCTTTGATAGAATACCACAAAATTTCAAAAAACTTGTAGCCCAGGCAAAAGATGCATACTTAAAAAAATATGTTTTCATAAACGTAGGAAATACTAAATCCACATGGAAGCATATAAAAGAATGGGTATACCATTTACGTGATACTGAAAATTGTATTGTTCATTTTTTGAACGTACCAGGAGGTAATATAGTGAATCAATGTCACATATACTACTATTAAAAAAAAAATTTAATGTGTAATTTACTTTTAATTTACGCGTTGTGGCGCATAAAGAGGTAGTGAATGCTATTAAGGAGTCACATTCGAATGCTATCGGTGAGGACGGCAATTCAGTTGACATGTTACTACTATCTATGTTATACTATCTCTTCCCTACACACTGTATGATTTTACTAGTTTAGTAAACAACAGCCTTCCACTTTTCCTCAGTTGTGTTGCGACGCAGTGGTGCGTCCCATTCCGAGAATTGATCACCCAACGGAATTTAAGGACTTGCAGCCAATCAGTATATTACCGCGTGCTTCAAAAATTTTAGAAAAAAATTGTCTGCAAGAAATTAACGGAATATATTGAAAAAAAACAACATTCTACCCGAAATGCAGTCTGGTTGTAGGCAGCATCACAGCACAACTACTGCTCAGGTTGATGTGATCGATGATATCTTACACGCACAGGATACTGGTAATGTAACGATAACGGTGCTCCTCGACTGTTCTAAAGCATTTGGCGGTATAAATATCAATCTACTATTAGCAAATCTACCATTCTATGTATTGAATGAGGCCTCTGTACTGTGGTTTTGCCAGTTATCTAAAAAACACATATCAGATCGTAGAAATAAAAGACAAGGAGGAAAAGGTGATCTCGTCGCAGCGTTGTCACATTAATACGGAAGTTCCACAGGGCTCCATACTCAGGCCAATTCTATTTGGTATATATTCATCCGACGTTATAGGTTGCATTCAGACCATCAAGTACCATATATATGCTGACGACATTCAGATCTACTTATCATTCAACCCCGTGATATCGCCCTCACTCTGGACACAATTAACGATAATCTTGATCGAATACTCAGCTGGACTGAATTGAATACTTAGGTATTAAGTCCTTCTAAAACGAAATATATGGTGTTCAGTATGCAAAAACTGGTAAAGCGTGTTAAAAGTACCAATCCAGTTATTGTTATTGATGGCTTCCGGGTTGATGCGGTAACAGAAGCTCGTAACTTGGGTCTGCTGATGGATGAAAATTTACGGTTCGAAAAGCACGTGGCAAACACCGTACATAGCTACTTCTACCGGCTAAAGGTTTTATATAGGCTAAGGAACTCATTAAGTGAAGCTCTCGTGCTTTCTAAATTTAATTACATTGATGTTGTGACGTCCTCGATTTTTTGAGCGTACGAAAAGATTGACACTCTGCAGTGTCCGAAATGCATGTGCACGCTACTGCTTTAAAAATACGTTACTGCTTTAAATAATAAATTTTAAATATGTAGCAACTAAGTTTTGGAGTAATCTCCCACCTCCGCTCCGTGACCATTGTACAAAGATAACTTTAAGGTTCATTATAAAAAATATTTATTACGTATTCAAACTGATGCTTATTTATAACCTTATCAATATTTAACTTATTTTTTTTATAAATTAGTTTAAAATAAAAAAGTCCTCAATTATTTACTTATGTTTACTTTGTGCGAGTGTATGTGTATGTTATTGTGTGTGCTTCCGTCCACGTTATGTACATATTCACGTGTATTCAATATTTTGAAATATTATATATTTGACGCGTAACAGGTCCCGTATGTAGTGTGAATATATGTTATATTATGTATAGTATAGTTAAATTGTGTTTGCGACTTTGTTTTTTCATTTTGTTCGCTGCAGGTACGAGAAAGAGAAGATATGTAAGATATGTACGGTAGGCCTGAAAATCAGTGTTAGGTCTGCTCCTAACTGAAACTGATGTCGTACCTTTCTTGTGGTGGACTGCTGCCTAAAATGAGTTGTTTATTCTTGTGTTTATTTTTATTCCCAAGTTTTCTTTTCAATTTTAATTGTGTTTTCTTTATTTCTTTATCATTAATCATTATCATTAACATTAATCGCACAAATAAATGTATTTTATTTTATTTTCAAATAATCTTTCGGAATAGGATATAAAAAGTCAACAGAAAAGTATGACATGTAATTGTTTTAATTTTTAGCATCTGTGATTAAGTACACAACAGTAGTTTTTTTCCAAATAAATATAACTAATGTATTTTAATGTGACATGCGTATGATAGCAATATGTACGGACCTTTCACACTATTTACTATACATACTATACTACATATTTATTGTTTTGTATAAATTTAAGTAATGTGATATATTTGTTATAGAAATACAGAAAGATCATAGATAGCTTAACATTTTGCTATGTTTAGACTTTAGACTTTCGATATATATATATAAACATAGCAAAATGTTAAGCTATCTATGATCTTCAAACCCGCAACATGTCTGAATCTGAGCATTATTAACAACTGCACCAGCCTGTCTTGTATAGTAAGTCTTAAATCAAAATAGAAAACACCACTGTAAGGGTAGTTTTAAAAAGAAAATCTGTTTTTTTCTATAAAAGTAAAACAATGTTTGTATGTAATTTCTATGAATTATATTTACTTTATTTAGTTAAAATAAACATTTTTTTACTAAAAGGCACCGAGTTATATGTCATTTTACAGCTGCTAAGAGGCAGGCTGAAAGTAGCAAGTTAAGTGAGATGCTTGCATTTACATTAGAAATGCCTCACGTGAATGATAAACCAGGCAAGATTGTAAAAAAGAACAATTTACAATCAGTTTCATTTTATTGCAGGTAAGCAAAGGCATTGGTGTCGTATTTTTTACTTTAGGATTATCATTATCACCTTAATAATACCTAAATATTTTGTGCTAATAAATCATCCAGTGAAAGTTACACAGCCAAAAACATGCAAAAGATATTAATTGGAAAATAAGCACTTTTTGAGCACTTGTTTAATGAAATAACAATTTAGTTTTTTTTAAATAACAAAACATAAAATATAATAAAATAAAAACAACAATAAATTATTCTTCTGAAACCAATGTCTAGAGCACTTCTAAACTGATGAATTGAAAATGAAACAAGGTAATTATTTAACAATTTTTAAGTATCTGAGCGACTTTGGAAATTCGAACGCACCTATCCTTTTAGAAGAAGAAGATTTGAAATTGGGTAGTGGAAGTTTTTTAAGCTTACTTGGTATTTCCCGATCACACCTTTTTTTGACGCGAGAAAACGCATTTACGTGCCTTCACTGGCCCTGGGTGGGGTCCAGTGGTGTGTGGCGCTCGCAGCCGGCGGGCTAATACCCACAAAAACCACCGCGAGTGCCACCTGGGCCGCCTTGCCGGTGAGGTGCCCCGGAACAGCAAATCATCAGGGCACCTCGAAGGCAAGTCAGCCCCCGAAAGGACCGACGCCACCTCCACAGATGGGCTTGTTCCGCACCATATGACTACCCCACCGACTTTGGGACAGTGCAATGGGGTGAGGTTCCCATCCTCGCCCCTTGCCCCGTGCGCAAGATCGCCGCCAATTTTCGCGTTTTTTCGTCCCCTCTTCTTATAAGAGGGGTACAAAGAGCGGCACCTCCTCCTGCTCTTTAGTCCCTTCTTCTTATAGGAGGGGTACTAAGAACCTTCTCGGTTCAATTGGCTGCGCCCTAGGTGTCTCGGATCACCCCAGGCTACTGAGCCCCATTCTATGTCAAGGGTCCTAAAGACTCATTTATAACTTGGCCTACGTAACGATATTATTCTGAGGAAGCAAATTCACCACAAACCAATCTCCTTTTTGTATGTTATCTTCATCGGCTGCAAAGCTGTCGTAACTATCTTCGAATTCGTTTGTTTCCATTACCTTATCTTCTACATTATACAAATTAGATTCAGATGATGATAAAAGCAAATATTTATTTCTTTGTCATAACATGTAACTTCACGAATTTGGCCTTTAGTAATTTTTTTTAGGTATATTAGTTAGAAGTTGTCCTTTCTTTCTCCCCTTACCTTTTGACGGATCTGTTCGTAGACGTGAATTGATGACATCATTCGGGCTCACATATTTGGAAGTTGAGGGTTCAGCAATAAATGTTTTTTTGCAGATTTCGTTTCAGGCAAAGAAGAATCAACACAGGCACAAGAGATTAGATTAAGAGATGTAAACGAATCAGCCATATCAGATGGCGATTGTAGAATAAGAATTTTATCACTTTTCGACCTGGTTGCAGTGATGAAAATGTCGATTTTACTTATTAGTGAAATCAACATTTTCATCATCTCCTAAAATCTTCTTTGATAGCCACTAACAAATCGTACGAATTCATTGAATTCAAATTCTGAATAATTATTTCCTCTGGAAAAGTAAATCAATGTCTTCACGTTATTTCACGTGACTGTTGCAAGCTCAGATGTAAGTAATACCGGGAGTTCTGCTTCATTTCTAGCATAAAAAGCAAAAGATCTGTAAAGTGGAAGCACAGTTACATTTGATAGATCAGAATCACCAATCTTGTTAAGTTAGCCCGAGTTGGAAGAACCGGACAATATATCGGATCTAAGAACGTGCGAGCCAAGATACCTGACGTCCCTACAGCAATGAGGTTGATGCATACAAGTCTTTTCGACACAACTTAGGATTCGCATTTTCAAACTGCCGCTGCCATTTCGTATAACTTGATGGACTTTTTGAGTCCCTTTCAATGAACGTAGATCGGTTGGTTATGGTGTATCTTTTTCTATGACGTCGTAAGCGGATACGGTTTCAATTACTATGTTAGTCATATTTGTTCTTAACTGTTCAACAAACGCGTCAAAGTCGGGAATATCGTGGCAACGGTAAACAATTGCATCGGCGGTGCGCTTCAGTGCTCCACCCACCCCGTACATGCCCCCTTGCCATGACCCGATTCAGTGTAGTTCCAAGTCAAAGAGTCTAGGATATTGTCATTTTAAGGCACACATAACAAAGAATATCTTATAATTTCTGTACTGGCTTGTGACAGAATCAGACACGAAGTCTAAAGTCATAATTTGCAGTGCCATTTGCTTGAGATATTCAAGGTGAGGGACTACATGAGCCCAAACAGCAGCAGCATCATGTCTTAAGTTCTGGCTTACTGTGGCAAAACATTGCGTTGTTATTGTATCTTCACAGCCATAAAAATATAAAACGCTTGTATGTATAGTCAGTTTTTGTAATTATAGAAAATATTGGTCAGTTTTCCTAAACGCCCTTCTTCTTTTAATGTAGTTTTTGTATTAATTTGAAGATTGCTTTGTGGGTTTCCAGAGCTTTATAAGATAACCACTTATACTCGAACCCCTACTATTCTTTTCCTCTTTTTGTTTGGTTAGCTTTTTAATTGCTTCCGGTAAGCTTCCTTTACCTTTTTAACACTTTCCAATTGTTTTGTGAGTGCTAGAATTTCTTCGTCCTCTTTACATACTAAGTTTCTGATTAGCTGGGAAGGGGAACACCCCCTGAAAACGGTAGATGTTTCTGAAACATGTGAACTACAATCATAAAATAGACTTTCTTGCGATCTTTGAATTTGGATTAGTATTTTCTTTATTCTCCATAACAACGCATGAAGCTGACGGAGAAGCGTGTATTGAAGGAGAAGATAAGTTCCTACTGGTTACTTCAATTCCTACAGAGCGCTCCATATTCTTAGCTTCACTCTTTGGTGGGCTATTTGGCTCCATAAATCTCAATGTGGCTTAAATTCTTTTATAATAGGCATTAAGGGCCACACGTCATTTTTTCCTTTGTACTCTTCTGGATCTAGTAGTCATATCTTTCATAGAAAGAGTCTTTTACTGTGCCTTTGTTTTTATATGCTTGGCCTTATCTTTTGTTTATATTCAGCGTAATTAACCGGATCTGCCTTAATCTCTTTCGTTCCAGTTCCCTTTTGTGTTTTTTCTTCCTTCGATGGTGTTTGGTCGACCTAATGCTACAAGCAAAAATATAAGCAGCTTAAGCATTTATTTAATATTTGAAAGATCATAAAAATATTTTGATGAACATTACCTTTTAATGCCGAAAGCTAAAGCAATCTCATTAACTCGAATATATCTCATCCACCTGTATGTTAATAAATGGTTAATTACAAATGGGTTAATTAGAAAATTACCGCTATGTCGTCTTAAACAAGTTAACGTAGAATTCTTTCTGCGTGGGGTTAAACTTACTCCTAGCAAAAGGTAACATAACATATTACAAAATAAGGTGAAGCTTTGTGCAGAGCTAGACATTAATTGTTATAACATTTTATGCAGAAAAAATAGACTTTACCGTTACAATTTACACGGTAGTAGCTCGATGTTAAAATTTGCATGAAATCACACACATCGCACCAATTCCGCCGCTTGCAGGCAAGTAGGGTGATGTCGCGGGAGGAATATACGGACTCTGTACTGTTGTGTGTAAATCGAAATATTTGCAGTGACAGGTGAAGTAGCAATTACTGCTTACAAAAACATTTTCTTTTTGCTTTATTACTTGGTCGATTTAGGAGTTCAAGATTTAAGAAGGTTATAGCCTAGACTTTTATTTATGAGATATATATATATATATATATATATATATATATATATATATTGGGTCATGTACATTGGGTCAAAGTCCTCACTTGCAACTTCTAGCTCGAAAGTTCCTTCTATCTCCCACTATCCTCCTATCCTCCCTCTCTTTGAATATTCCTACCACTCATATCCCATATAATAATTTCTCTCCTTTCCCTCCCCGGTCTAATAGTGACAGATCCCTGCTGCTTCACACATACAAAGTCTGTTTTGGTGGGGACAATGCAGATATTGCGAAGGACGATTGGTGTATTCGGTGATTCAGCAAGGTAACGTGGATGGCCTAGGGCAACGGTAGAGGCCGTAAAGTTACCGTCGGCTAGACACATCATCCCACCTCATCCCCAGTCGTAGCGTTTCACCGTTCCACTGAATCGAGAGGAGGGAGGTTGAGAGTGTGCGCTTACTTATGTGCGGAAGTATGCGCATCTTAATATATCCTGCACACGTGACCGCTTCCGTACTATGGACTCCGGTTACGTTAAGTCCTGTGGAAATGGGTTGAAGTGGAGAGGTCTGGTGCGATTGCCTAGGTGGGGAGTAGAAAAGGTACTATAAAAAATGCTCGTCCTGTCCTTGAAGGTGGTAGCAACGGCAGCTGCTATCACATCACATTAATACGTGGTCGACGCAACAGAAAATATAAATACAACATGAAACCGTCCATAATGACATCTGGCGCGTGGAACGTATGAACGCTTATTGACCGAGATGGAAACATCTGCCCCGAGTGAAAAACAGCTATAGTTGCTCGTAAACTTTACCGCTATTATGTGGATGTGGCTGCTCTCAGCGAAACACATCTTGCCGATAAAGGAGAGCTGGTTTAAGTTAGAGGTAATCACACTTTCTTCTGGAAAGGTACCCCTCACTATAACCTCATCGGTCCGGGGTAGGATTTGCCATTACAACGCGATTTGCGTAGCGTATTCACAAGTGTCCTGTCCTGTACATCACGGAGTGTGCGTCTTCACCTGGACGTTGGAACTACCTTCATATCATTTACATTAATATTAACGACAAATTCTATGAGGAAATATCTCAATGCCTTGACAACATAAACACAAAAGAGCAGATCTTGCTGCTAGGCAATTTGAATGCCTGAGTCGGTTGGGACTATGGGACTTACCCTGGGGTTCAGGAAAGACACGGAGTCGGTAATATGAACAGGAATGGTCAGTTACTACTCAGTTTTTGCGGTCAGTACAACCTTACGATATCGAATACCATGGTCCGACTTGCCGTTAAACATAAAACAACGTGGGTGCATCCGCGATCCAAAAACTGGCGTTTGATAGACTATACTATAATACGGCAAAAAGATATAGGTCAAGTGCAAGCCACCCGCGTTATGCGCGGCGCGCACTGCTGGATTGACCATCGGCTTGTGGTCACTAAGCTGAGACTATGCCTCCGTCGGCCTCGGAGATCCACAAGAGAATGCCTGCGTGTCTTAGCGTGGATAGGCTAAAAGGTTCCGAGGCTAGGGAGAAATATGCTGAAGCCTTATCGGGAAAGCTGTTGCCTGTAAATGAGACGGATGAGGTCATTGCTGCCTGTAGAACTGTCTAGTCACCGCATGGAAAACGCTACAGCTAAATTAGTTACGAATAATCCGCGTAGCGAAGACTGGTTCGATGTTAATGACGAGGTTATCGGGGCAGCGCTCGAAAAATATCGAGATCTCTTGCGACAGTATAGTAGAAGATGGGGAAGCATTGCCTTGGCCAAAACGAGTGACCAAGAATTGCGCAAGATATCTCGACATATAAAAGACAAATGATGGCGGGACAAAGCCGGCCAAATACATTAGCTTGCTGTTACTAACCAGCTTGGGGAGTTTTACTGTGAGGTACGTAAGCTTATTGATATGTCCTGCCAAGCAAAGGTATCGTTGAGGTCTTTGGACGGCTTACACCCCCTGACTAGCTGGGACAATGTACTAAAACGTAGGGCAGAGCATTTCAACACTTCACTTAACGTAGATCGATCAGCTCTCAGCATCAGCTTAATGCCTCAACTTCCCTTATCTATTGAACTGGATAATCCACTGATATTTGATGAGGTTGTCACTGCCTTCAGGCAGCAGCAAAATAAGCAGGTGGTAGGCATTGACCATGTACCAAACGAGGAACTAAAATGTGGTGGTATGGAGTTGTAAAGATCGGTATGGAAACTCTATGTTCGAATGTGGGAGGAGGAGCAAGTCCTAAGCGATTTTGAAGTATCTTGCCCACTACAAGAAAAAGGGAGATCGATCCGACTGTGACGCGTATCGTGGTATCTCACTACTATCTGGTAGTTAGGTTCATTGATAGTGCTGCCAAAGGGAAATGACAAGTCATTAGCAGATTCGAAGGTCTACCGGCCGATTACTTTACTGCCGATTCTAGGAAAAAAAATAGAGCGCCTCATAATTACTTGCGCTCCCTGTCTGCATCGAGGTATTTATGAAAATCAGCATGGATTCGTTAGAGGGCGCTCAACAGTAAGCGCATTAAAATCAGTGTTCGTGATTACTATCACGATATTATCTACTGATAATTCTACATATAAGTACGTCCAGCTCGTCCTTTTGTACATCTCCGGAGCCTTCGATAATGCATGGTGGCCAATGATACTGTTAAAAGCGGAAGCTACCGGCACCTCTCCGAACATCTATCAGACTCTCGTAAGTTATTTCTGTAATCGTTCTGTTGGCTTCACAGTTAGCCACCGCACGCTTTGGAAGGTTTCCACAATGGGGTATCCCCAGGGTTCGGTATTGGGCCCTATACTATGGAAACTCCTCCTGGACGATATCCTTAAATTGCCGAGACCAGAGGGTGTAAGCTTTGTGACATACGCAGGTTTGACGCTTGCGATCACCGTCGAGCGCCGTTATCGAAAAGAAATGTTCCACGATCTTGAACAGTTTATGGGATTGGGATACCCGCAATAGGCTAGCATTTTCCGAAACCAAGTCCCAGAGTAGGATAATTAAGGGTCGTTTTAAAAGCGGACCGATCATTAGGGTGAATGGTGCCTCGATCGCGTGTGTACCTGTAATCCAGGTGCTTGGGGTACACATAGACGATGCTAGATCCTTTGCACTGCATGCGGTTATGATGGGCGAGAAGGCCGCTAGCTCTTTCGGGAAGGTCTCACGTTTCTCTACTTGAAGACATTTGCGCATTCGTGGCACGCGAAGAGGAAGGATAGGTAACAACACAGCTGCATCAAGATAATCAGGACTGACGAGGCCGATGACAACTTCTATCTATGTAGTGTCAGGCCGCAGAAAGGGAAAGTGAAATAACAAGAGAGCACTTAAATAATGTGTAGGAAGTCAAGACTTGCACGTTGGGGAACAGAGCCGGTAAGCCAACCCCCGTGCATCTCCCATGATTCGCTCCGTATACCGAGAGGTTGGTAGGAGCATGGGTGGAGGTGGGTAAGTATCTCACTACTGTCAGCCCCTGGTAAGGTTTTTGCAAAAATTCTATTGAACCGCCTATAGAACATGTTACAAAGTTATCTACCCGAAACCCAGTTCGGCTTCCAACCTGACCGAGGCATATTTATATTTATTTGTCTTGTTCCCACACATTGATCATTCACTTCACATAAATACTCCGGCAGCTCCTGGTGAATTCGAAGGTGGTGATCCGTCGGGCGGTACCCGATCAATCAATTAATTCTTTATTGTAAACTTTACATCACTCTTGGTTTGTCACGGTAGCGTCGCCTATCCACATTTACATTGTATATCTGTGTTATTACACTTGCATCTGATATTCTTTCAACTAACGAGTATAAAAATGAGAAAGGGCACTTCTTTATTCATGTATTTGTGTTTCGATGACCATCATTAATCTGGTTTTTTTCTTGTCCTTTTTTTCTGTTTGCGTCACTCATTATACAAAATGGAATACTTAAAATATCGCGTTACTTACGAGTACGAGTTCCGCCGTGGCGCTTGCGCTAGTCTGCGGAAACAATTGGGTCGTGTTGCAAAGAAGACACAGTTAGTTTTTGGTGCCGACGTTATCGTTCTGGAAATTTCGATATGCAGAACAGGCCCCGTGGACTGCCTGAGACCCAAGTTGATAGTGACGATTTGAAAACTATTGTGGAAGCGGATCTATCGCAAACCTCGTCAGATGTTCAGGGTGCGATGTTAGTGGTAAAACAGTTTTAATTCACTTGAAACAAATTGGGAAGATCCCAAAGCTTGAAAGGTGGGTACCACATCTACCACGAATTGACTGAAGCAAACCGGCAAACGCGCGTCGACTGCTGCGTTACATTACTAAACCGGCACAATAATGAAGGTATTTTAAACCGAATATGATGAAGAATATATTCTTTGCGGTAATCGGAAGCGCACAACGCAATGGTCCCACCACCAAGCTCAGCGCGATGGTGGATCCTGGCCTGCCCCTTCTACCCCAAGCGAAAATTAACACAAAAAAATTTACTTGTAAACGTTCTTTGTACTAGTGTCGGCATATTACATTACATTTTTCTCAAGTATGGTCAGACCATTATGGCTAACGTCTATTGTCAGCAATTGCAAACTATGATGGTAAAGCTTGCGGCTAAACAACCTAGTCTGGTCAATCGCTCCACGCCGCTGCTGTTTCACGACAACACTAGACCGCACACAGCGCAACAGACGGCCACCCAAATAGAGGAGCTTCAATTGGCAAGTCTAAGACGTCCTCCGTACTCCCAGGACCCTGCTCCAATAGATTACCAATTATTTCAAAATTTGGATAACTTCTTGCAATGAGGAAAAATTGAACTCCGATGGGGCGGTCCAAATCGCCTTCAAAGAATTTATTGATTCGCGTCTGACTGATTTTTTAATAAAAGGATCAATGAACTTACGGATGGGACGGTAAATGTGCATATAAAACAAATACTTAGATTAATCAAATATATTATATGAAAAAATATTCTACTTTGTGTTCCTCCCATACAAAACGCCAATTTCATATGTAAGGACCTAATATTTCCGAATGTAAGAACAAAGTGGTCAAACAGGGACTTCAAATGCATGTTTTTTCAACAAACAAGCATTAATGTGTCTGCGGCTTATCTGTTAACCACATTGTTGCTTCACGATGACAAATATCAATAATTAGTAACCATACATTTGTGGATTTTAACACATTTTATTGATAGCTTGAAACATTTTGACTACGCGGCACACAAACTTTATGACAGGTCATTGGCTGGGTACTACGAAATCGAATACGAATATGGAAGGTATTGCCTCTTGACAAAGTCAGACGAGGATCGCTAATTGCTATTTGACTTTAATTTACTTTTATTTGAACGATTACAACTCCTGTGATCCGCTGGCGGGAGTCGTTAGAGAAGCGAGCCGCTCGAGTCCCCTGAGGCTTAAGGTTAGTCTGGGTCCTATAAGTGAGGTTCCAGCCTGTCCCGGGGTGACCCTAATAGATCCGGGGACATCTCATCCTCCCAAGGCGGTCGAGGGCTTCCGTGAGGTTTTAGTAGGGTAGTTTTTTTTAATGAGATAGGGTGCAAACGAGCAAGTGAGTAGTGACTACCGCCCCCCATAGGTATTTGCAAGACTAGGCGTCTGCTGCCGGCCTTTAAGAAATAGGTGTGCTCTCTTCTTGAAAACCTCTAAGTAGTATCGGATCGGAAATATTGAGGGAGGCAGCTGGTTCCAGAACTCAGTTGTGGCGTTTAGACCACACTGTTGTGGATTTACGGATATTAAAGGGATGGGCGTGGAACCGAATTATGTCGCGATATACGAAGATGGAATTCTGCTGGTGGTATTAAACTGCACACATCCTCGAACACTCCCCATAGAAAATACGGTAAAACACGCACAGCGAACCGATAGCTCTTCGTGGGACCACACTTTTGCTCGGCGAGCAAAACCCCGTGCGTCTCCGCTGACTCCAGCCGTATAATGAAAGTTCGGTAGAATCATGGATCGGAGGGATTTGGGTAAATGTTTGTTAAAAAAATATATACAGTAAAAAAAACAAAATTACTATAAATTGCTAGTAGTCGATGGCATGCTTGCCTTACTAGGGAACATATAATGTATATTATAAGAGTTTTTAAATTATATCAAATTAGGTAAATTTATTAACAGGAAATAATAAGGTTGACAAACATCCAATTATATTGAGAACATTTTCCATGACACACTCATCGATATTCAGATTGCTCTCAATAGGAAAATTGTATTGAAGCTTTTCTTTAAAATGCATTGAACACCGTCCCCAGACGCCCCCTCCGGCACTGCACGAGGAGTGCGCCACGATTGATGTACACATTGTATTTGCCGCGCTGCTCGCTCGTCTCCACTGCAGACTCCTGCCCCGAGCTACTCGAGCGTCATACTATTACTTTTTATAGTTTAAGAGCCCAAACTAACAGTTGAAGTCATTTATTTTAATCGACAACCACTATCGCATACAAACCGAATGAAACGTTATTTGCTCGTCACTTTGCGGCAGTATCGGTGAGCAAGGGGTATCTTCCTTGTCGTGCGGGCCCTATCGGCTGCCATGAAGTATGGCACTACCACTTACAATGGCGTGGCATCACATCTTACTAAAGCGTGGCACTAACCCTTACTAAACACGGCACTACTCCTTAGGAAAGCTCCTATACCTTATTAAAGCATAGAACTATACCTTGGCACTACATCCTACTGAGGCATGGCACTATTCCTTACGAAACGAAAGCATGCCACTGCATGTTACTAAAGCACGGGACTATCCCTGAAATAATGTCACTGAATTTAGTAAAGCACGGCACTTTCCCTTACGAAAGCATATCACTGCACCTTACTAAAGCACGGCGCTAACCATTACTAAAGCATGGCACTACATAATACTAATGCAAGGCTCTACATTTTTCTATTTCGATTATACATTGCTTTTGTAACTTTTCTTTGTTTTGTGATGAATTTATACATAAAATATAATATACCTACAAATAAATGATACACGAGTATGTAATAAAATACATTTCGCTACTTGATTCTCTCTCTATGCGTCGGCCTAGACTTGAACAACATACTCAGTCCGAGCAACGTGTCATTGGTTCCTATAGCATGGAAATGTTTATTTAACTTTACAGAATGTTAATAATGTGATATTATAATGCGACCAAGTATTTGAACTTGTCAGTAGTCATTCCGCGCGCACTACCCCCGTGAAGGTCACTGGTTGTCGGTGACGGTGAATCTAAATCCTTCGTCGCATGCATCGTATTTAAGTCCGGACTGTTAGCTGGTCATGGTAACACCTCAATATGAGATCCTTTGGTCAGTTTGGTTTGATCGAGCTGTGTGCACGGGCATTATCTTGCATCAGGATGAATCCAGACCCCACTCGCTGTGCAAATGGGATCACCTGAGACGTGGTGACGTTCTCGATGTAACGTTCTGCAGTTACGGTACCCGAATTTAAAATGGTTTTACCGTGTAAACTATTCCCACCCCAAACCATTACGTAGGGACCACCAGAACGGTCAACTTCGTGAATGCAGGGCTCCGAAAACAGCTCGCCGCGTCGTCTCCACACTCTAACACGTCGATCATCATTAAGAAGTTTTACTTTGCACACGTCTGTAAAAAGCGCCTTGGCCCCACTGATTAATCCCCCAGTTCAAATACTGACGGGAGAATCTTAATCAGTTTGCACGTTAACCCTGCTCAGAGGAATTCAAACAACTCGTCCACTTGACGTTTGCTGGTCTTCGTGCAATCGATTACGTATAGTTAGATCACTGACACGGGTACCCGTCGCCAGCCGCAGGTGGTGCTGTAACTTGCGGGCCGTTACTGTACGATCACGACGAGCACTTAGTTGGATGTACCGATCCTCATGTCGTTGTTATGCGAACTCTACCTGAACCAGGTCTCGTGGCAACACTGCCAGTGTCTTGGAAGCGATTCCATACATTTTGGACAGTTTATCCAGAAAAACCCAACTGCAAAGCCACGTAACGCTGAAAACGTCCTTCTTGAATCATATTTATGGCTCTGGTTGCTGTAATTGTATCCATGTGCCTTCGTACTGGTGGCTTGGTTAACGCGAGATGATCAGTGAATCAAATAAAATTAAAAAAGTAATACTTTATTCCTAAAATAAAATAAAAGAGATCAAACACCAAAGAGTTCAATAAACTAGTGGCCCTTATTTTGTTTTGAATAGTATAAAATAAGGGCCACTATGGTCCTTATATATATAAGGACCATCCAAGTTGAAGCCGGGACAACTGTCCAGATAAGACTTCATGCCCTCACTTTTAACTAGCCCTGGTTGTTGTAGTATCTTATTGTTGTTTAGGATTGTGAATGTGGAAGGACCATGATTAAATAAATCTATCTAAAAGTCTTAATATAACTCTAACGGACGTTACCCCTCATTCATGACCCTTTTATATAGTTAAAATTGTCACAAATGGCGCCCAACATATTAAAACCCTCCCAGAGACCGTAAATAATATATAATAAAATTAAAATTACATTGTTCCCCTAAAATCATTTGCATCAGCTGATGTTGATGAACAATCATTAGTTGGTGTTGATGATGATGATGTTAGAAATGGTGGCCTGAAAGACAACTCAAGTTTATTAAGAATTCCACAAGATTATGAAATTGTTCCATACAACTAATATCTTTATCTCCTATATCATATGAATCCAATCTACTTAGACGGTGGTATAAGTGAGCTAACAAATTCTCAGCCCTCTTGAAGTTGTAAAGGTTATGCGTTGACTCTAAAATAGTTTTAGTTTTACACAATGTGTCACTACATCCTTTTAAATCTTCTAAAATATCTAAGGGACTGGCTAAAAAGTATCTTCACATAGAAGTAAGGTTGATAATGGTGTTATATAAGGTTGATAATAGTTTACGGAGACCTGCTACAGTACTAGCTGGTGTTCCATTTCAAAGTAACATTTCATACTCTAATTCCGCCTTAGGCAAGAATGCAAATTTAATAGAGTGTAATATTTTATGATTCTCCTACCAACACCTACACAAGAAAATATAATACCAGAAATTGGAGTAATACACTAATACAATTTGTACAAAGTATAAGTTGATATATAGAGATACAACTAAATTTGTTTTACAAAAATCTTAAATACTATTTTCAAGAATTACTGTTACAATACTCAAAGCAGAACTCCTAATTAAATATTGAATAATTACCACAATACATGATAAATACACTTGATTTGATAATAATGCAACATTAAATTTTGATTATAAACTTTTAACAGAAAATCATAGTAGAACACAGGGTGAGAATGAGTTAATTGTGATTTATTTAGCGGTTATAGATGGTTTGTTCAACAGGGTAACTTCCCCAACTGATGAAAAATTTCATTTGGAATTATTATTGCATAACGTTAGACCTTGTTGTGCCAGTATTTTGGCATCATCGGAAATTACAACAATAGATCAACTGAGGAGTGCTTGTAGGCACTTCGAGTGTGCAGACTCGTTTCCATACATTTCATGAACCTCCGAGAGTTACTTCCGATACCTTAGCTCCGGTCTTATTAGCATCTTGCCTATGATGCTAATGCTAACAACATATCTAGGCACCGTTCCTTTTACAATCATAATAATTTTAATATTCAATATTTTAATAAAAATAACTATCGTTTTACTCTTCCTGTGCGAAATATGAATTAATATTGTCAACGAAATAAATCTAATCCACATACTAAAAATTCTAATAACATTACAAAGAATCATCCTAACATTAACACAATTAGTAATCATAAAGTGGTCAAAGTCAAAGAGTATTTTGTTAGAGGTGTAAATCTTCTTCTCATTCTTATGCTAACTGTTATAAAGACAGGGATGTCACTCCAGCTTCAACTGCCACCGCCCCATCGTTTGCGTACGTTGTGGCGAAAACCACAGCGCCCGCGAATGCACCCGCGCCAGAACCGATACTCCTACCTGTGGGAACTGTGGCGGGCCGAACCTTGCGAACCACACGGCTTGCCCCGTCTTTGCGAGGGAAGCTGAGGTTAAGAGAGCAGGCACGGTGGTCCGATCGGCTCCCTTCCGCCCCACCGAAATCCCTAAACCCAGTATCGCTCCAAACCAGATACCTGTCCCACCCCCTAGTAGCCAAACTCTCATGAGTGAGGCCAATGATCCCATTCCACGTTCCCAACACCCAACAACATCCACAGCCAAAAATAAACCTAAGAAAAAGAAAAAGAAGAAAATAAATATCCAAATCCCAAATCAATTGCAGATCCAGAACCTAGAGGCGTCTACTGTGCAGACTCCACAAACCCCAATACCACAACCCGTCACTACACACAGAAGCAGAAGCCAAAGACACTCTTCATCAACACTAACACGCATCCTGACAGACGTCATGAAAATTACTGCAGAAGTCATTCAGGATATACTCACAGGCCACACTCCATTGCAGGCAGTTCTTAAACACCTCCCTGCGGCTCTCGCCATAATTACAGAAATTTCATCACAATGGACCCAGGTACATACATAAAAATAATGTTCTGGAACGCCAGAGGGCTAAAAGCGAAATCAAAACTACTCCAACAAACACTCCACGAACACTCAATAGACATACTATTAATCAATGAAACACACCTTTCTCAAAACTCAAAATTCAAAATTCCAGGGTATCATATCTACCGCAAGGACCACAAAGGCGCCGTGCTGCACATCCGGGGACTGGCGATCTGTGTGGCTCGCCGGGTGGTCCACCAGCCGTTGCCGCTGATCCCGACGGTGACGTTATCCACGCTGGGTGTAGAGGTCCTATTCGGTGGGAGGCCGCTTAAAATCTACGCGGCCTACAAACCACCGACGGACCCGTTGGTGGTCTCCGACATACACCACCATTTCCAACCAGGGGAACAGGTGGTCATTGCCGGGGACCTCAACTGTAAGCACCCGGCGTGGAATTCGTACACCAGCTGCCCGAACGGTAACCGCCTACACAACGACTCCATGTCGAGCGCATACGCGGTGGTAGGTCCGGACCTCCCGACGCGCTACCCGGCTGACGGACAACCGGGGATGCCAAGCACCATAGATGTGGCTCTCATTTATGGTATCACGGCCGCCACCGCGGTCGTTACCATAGATGATGACCTACTATCTGACCATGTCCCAGTGATCCTGTCCCTAAAAGGGAACCCTGCGCGCCAAATGGCCCTCTCGGCCAGGCCCACAACCGATTGGCAAAATTTTAGGAACTTTTTAGAATTAACATGCCCCACTGTCCCAGTGCTGACGCCCGGGGACGTGGACGAGTTGGCTC
>JAFELO010000919.1:0-32312 GCA_017140195.1 Eumaeus atala
GGCGAAAGTGACGTCCACCACGGAACCTCCCGACCATCGCACGCACGTCTGGATTGTCCCCGTATTGAGGAGGGACAGTCCGGCAGCTACCGCCCACTTCTCCACCTCCCTCCCTTTCGGGCCCGTGACCGGGTTCCCCCATGCCGTGGACTTGGCATTGAGGTCGACGGCCACGACACCTGGAGGGGGGCTAGCTGCCCTACCAGCGGCCCCAGAACTTCGAGAAACCGTTCCAGGGCTGCCAGATTGCGGTTCGGAGAGAAGTAGACCCCTACGAACGCCACCTCTCCCCGAACCGCCGCCACGTACTCGCGGCCCCTCGCTTTGACTACGAGGGGGGGGGGGGGGCCGGCTCCAGGCCGCACCACGATCGCCACCGAGCCGTCGGTGCCCCCAGCCCATCTTGGACTGGAGGGCACGGCGTACGGCTCGGCAACGATCGCGACGTCTATCGCCCACTCCGCCATGGACTGCAGGAAGAGGTCCTGAGCCCTGGCGGAGTGGTGGCATATTAGGCCTTCTCTACGTCCGACCCCGAGCAGGCGTGCCGTTCCTCTGGTAGTATTATCAACTGCTGGTGTAAACTCTAGTTGAGCCATAGGACAAAGTTATTCAGAATAGCAACTTGAGACTCAAACGCAGGCTTTATTCTTATACTTTCCTCTTTCATTCGCCAATAATAAGGGTAAACTGGCAAAATTACCCTTAACAAAAATATGATCCAGGCATGCCGTTCTTCTGGGTAGTATTATCAACTGCTGGTGTAAACTCTAGTTGAGCCATAGGACAAAGTTATTCAGAATATCAACTTGAGGCTCAAACGCAGGCTTTATACTTATACTTTCCTCTTTCATTCGCCTATAATAAGGGTAAATTGGCAAAATTACCCTGACAAAGATTATAATCCGATTGCTCAACGATATTGTATCTGCAAAATCTAATTTGGAAATGAAGTATTCGAAATTTAAAATGCTGGCCGAAGTGAGCGAAGTGACCCGGAACGGGGAAGGTATGGACCGGTCAATAGCTGGTACCGCTGGTACCATGCACGCGTATCGCTTAAGGTAATTCAAAAATGATATTAACTTACTTATTGTTTTGGAGTACTTATATGACTTTATGACGCCTTCGTCCGGTTGTCATTTAGTAAGTTTTTACGAATCACGTATCTCACATTTTCATAATATTGTACGCAGCTAGTACTTGCCACACGGTTTGACCCGCATAAAATCAACGAAAGTCTGTTATATTGAGTTTACTTATATCTATGTCGTTCATTTTTTTTTTGAAATTTAATCGAAATCCAGAATCCAAAAGCTCTTTACGAAACCTATGGTAAAAGTACGACGAACGCATCGAATTTAAACATCGAACATAATTTTAATTCTATACTTAGAATAGAATTCTTGCACAATAATCCTAATGAGGCTTGTCTATGAACATATTTATCTATGGTACTGTGCACAATGGTAACAATCGCACAATATGCAGCCCAGACGGATTAATTTATAGTTCTTGATGGGATATTAACAAACAAATATCTTTCGTAACTGATGAGTCAGCCTGTGAGAATACCGTGGGCGGCAGAACGGATGCAGCACACCAGAGCCTTGGTGTATGGTAATATGCTATTTACATGTCATAGATCAAAAGGTCAACACGATATGATTGATTTAATTGCATTTTACGGCTGAATGAATGTGACTTATTTGATTGGTGCAATTATAATTATTGGCTTTGTAATCATAATTTCATTATAATTCATTACATCAAGGCCACTTCCTACTTATATCTAGGAAGATGATAGCAAACATCTGTTACATTTGTAACTGGTAGTACTATTGCTCTGTTGTAGTCGAATCGAGGTATCTCGCCCACATGATACCGCCGCTATGCTTTTGTGGTTTGTGGGGTTTGTGAGTACCTACAGTTGAATATTGGGGGAGGGGGATGAGGAAGTTTGATATTTGCTGAAAAGTAATACTTAGTACGTCGCTCGTAAGTCCCTCTTTGTAGTCGGCACGCAAATTTGCTTCACTTTAAGAAATTATAATAAATGTTTTTAATAAAATTTCTCCTTAAAATTATATCCGGGGATACTAAATTTCTCATACAATGTAGCTAGTCACTTGATAGGATGTCTCTTATAGTAGAAGGTGCGAATCTAAACAATTACCTCGTGACAATAAACTTGCAGGCACGTTGGCGGCCCTAGCAGCTACTGTCCGCACACCACTTGATTCTCTAGGGATGTTCTTGTTATTAACTGTAACATATCGATAAATTGTGTTACATGTAGAAATATAACAATGCTACAAATGTAATCAACTACAGCCTCGTCTAGTTAAAACTACTCGATTTCTTTATTTCTTAATTCAAATTTGCATATTCTTTATTGAAATTCAATTATCATCATCAATTGTTATAGAGTTATATGTTACAGTGTTGCTATTACCGATTTGGTGGATGTCGAAAAATACCCACATTTGAAAATTGTTTTTATTACCACACGGAGTTGACTGTTTTAGTTATTTAGATATTAATATAAATTATACAGAAAAAGTATATTATTAATTTTAGTCTGATTTTACTCCCATGCAACGTATCTGTATAATAATAATGCGGATTTCTATGGGTGTCAGTTATCGTCAAAAGACTCTGATGTCGTGTGCCCCCTTGCTACAAATAAAATTATTCAAATACCATACAATAATCATGAAAATAACAATCAACAATAAATCAAACTAAGGTGTTTATGAGAAAATAATACTTTTAAGCTTAAATAAGCTCACCACAGACATTAGTATTATTGAGTAGATGTATAAATCGTTACATCGATAAAATGTACTAGTATAAGAATAGACGCACATCTCTAATAGTCAATCTCGGTGATTTATTTGGGCATGGCAGCTGATTAGGCCGAGAGAGTCGTAGGCGCCCAGTTGATTCACCACCCAGCCCTCACCATTCATCCTAATTACTTGCACATTCGTCACACCTAGTAAATGCAACTGTCATATAAAAAGATGCGACGTTTTATTTTCGAGATTTTCATTTTCTTAAACATACATATTTTAAGTTCTAACATACAAAGTTAGGCTTTGAAATAAGACATCAAGTATCACAATTACAAGCCAGAAGTTAAAGGAAAATGGTTATCCACGTATGCTATATGGATGTAGTTGGCATGTTTTGAAGTGTTGGGCTTTCAAATCGTCTAGAAGGTGACTGACAGGATAAACTATCCCGTCTCTATATCAGATTATATTGGCGTCGGCTACCTGATGTAGGAGATTTCACGTGAGCGTCAGTTTTTACACAGTAATCTGATCTCTGTAACCCACAACATGGAAATCCAGGCCCACTTCCAGATTAAGTCGAATCCGACCCTGCCACATGTCCGTTTTTTTTTTCATGATTATTTTCCTTAACCGTAGGAGATATCACAAAATATACTACAGTTAGAAAAGCGCGTTGGTGTATTGAGAGATTCGAACCTGGACCACCGGTTCGAAGCCCTGTCGATTATCACAACGGCGGATGATTGGATTAAAGTAAATTCATTCTATTTTATTATATTATATTCTAAAGGTTTTAAAATTAATACAGACAGACCCTTGGATGAAATGATGGGATGATATGTATGAAATATTGCACACGTCGATGATATCATGGATTTATACAAAACAAAAATAAATGCAAATTTCAGTTTGTCACACAGTTCGGATATTCACACTATAATTGTAAAAAATTAAAACACATAAAAAGACACATAAAAAAAGTTTTTAAGATCAACTTTTATAAGGGACTTTCTATTTCAGTTGTCACGAAAATAAAAGTAAGTTGGACACACATGTTTGGCCTTGAAATGGGCCTCGCCTTAGTCAAGTCTATTTTAGGCCCTAGCCCTTCTTACCATACTCCGTATAAATCAACAGTTAACACATTTTTCATAACACTAGTAATGTTAATAGTAATATAAGCATCTATCTAAACTAATATTAAAAAGAGGAATCATTCTTTTATATTTATTTGTTTTTTTTACCGAATCTACTGGACGGATTAAAAAAATCCTTTATGTTTCATCTTCATCATTATCAGCCCTTATCGGTCCACTGCTGGATAGAGATCGTCTTCCCACCTTGTGAAGGTCGACCAACACTTCGTTTTCCTAAACGAGGGCTCTTATTTTTATGAGGCCTAAATTAAAATAATATTTGTATTTTTGTAAACCAAAGAATTTCACATTTTGTGAAATATTCATGTGAAATTAGGACGGGTCTTGTTTATGTGTTTCATGGAAAGAGATTTTGTATATATTATATTATTGCCCGGGATGGATGCGAGTAGCAGCAGATCGGCCGTCTTGGCGTTCATTGTAAGAAGCCAGCATTGGACAGATAGGGTCTGGTAATGATAATGACGATAATGATAATAGTAAGTAGTAGTAGTAGAAGTAATAGATAATAGTATAAGAGGAGAAATGAGCAGTTGAAGCCTTGGATTTCGCTCGGAGATATCAGCATAATTGTTATGTAGTCGTGTTACTTCTTTATAGTACGTGGCAGAAAACGATCAATGGGAGCATTGTAGTTGGGCCATAGGGAGTGGGAGGCTGGGTAATGGAATGAAAAACGCTTATGGTTTCATATATACCGCAGAGCTGGGAGACGAAAGTCTTCAACTTATGCGCGAAACACGCCCCTTAATTTAGGACTGGTCCACAAGTTTGCAGTAGCTCAACGGGCTAGTGCAAACTTCGGTTTACTACTGCAAACTGCAACAAAAGGGGTTTCCCTATCCGAACGTAACGAAGTCATAAGGCAGAGAACTAAATTATCCGATATCACGCAACGAGTAGGCTCGCTGAAGTGGCAATGGGCTGGTCACACACTCAGAAAATTAGATAGCAGATGGGCCTGTAAGGTTCTTGAGTGGAGGCCGCATTTAAGAAAATGAAGTGTTGGTCGACCGACCGCTCCGGGATCGATGCGAGTAGCAGGAGATCGGTCATCTCGGCGTTCATTGAGAGAGGCCTATGTCCAGCAGAGGACCGATAAGGGCTGATAACGTTGATAATGCCTATACCATTTCTACAAGTTTGCTTGTGCCATTCCATACCGACCTTTTCAAAACACATAGAAAACGACAGAATAGCCGTCAATTCACGCCAATAAAATAAATATACTAGATGCACACTATGCGTAGCCATAGAAAGAAGTATTGCTAAGGAACCCTGAGTAAACGAGTCCAACTTGAGCTTGGTCGGGGTTTTTCTATAAGTTGAAAATCTCAATTTTCAACTTTAACACATATACTTTTAAATAATTCAAACATTGTTTCATTCACGCGCGTGACGCAACAGGGCGCAGCTAGTTTGAGACAATGCTAAAAGATGTCTGTAACCATGACTGATACAGGCTTATGATGATGAATCATACCGTTGATATATTTATTGCTTACTATCACCTAACGCTGTTACAAAAATAAGTTGTAACTCTTAGGGTGGGTCCTCAGAAATGTACTAAAAATACATCAGCTAAGGACACGCTGACTGTAGCGACCAAACCAAACCAACAAATAAATAAGACGCGGCACCATGGGTAATGTTGTTAATCACATCTATATAAATAAGACGCGGCACCATGGGTAATGTTGTTAATCACATCTATATAAATAAGACGCGGCACCATGGGTAATGTTGTTAATCACATCTATATAAACAGGACGCGGCACCATGGGTAATGTTGTTAATCACATCTATGTAACATTTTTTTATCTATCTTAAAGGGGGAACGAGAATTTTTTTCCCAGAGAGTTACGCTGTGACAGTAAAGCCTAGTGCAACTTCATCGGAGACTGAGGTTACGCCTCGACGAGACTCTTCCGCAGATGGGAGATAAGAATCTAGTTGGCCAATGGTACCTCGTTTGTAACGATGGTCTGCTCACCTGCCATATCTAAAAATAACTTCTTGTAGCCGTCAGCTCCTAGAGACTTCTTGATTTTAGCTGAATGGACTTATTTATTTTGCGTAGAGCGCCAAACTAGCAGCCTGTTGGAGACCAACGCCACTACCGCACGCGATGGCATAGCTGTCACTTTACGGCGGAGTTATGAGCAAGAGGTACCTGGTTGGTCATGCCACGGGTGTGCTGCAATAGCAGCATGACAATCATTCTTATATTCTTATGGGACGAAGAAAGGATGACATTGGTGACGATGGCAAAAACGGTGGTTAACTACCATCAATTAACCGTCTGCTCTGGTACACCTCTACACAGACTACAAAAAATACCCATAAAGGGAGCATCCCTTTCAGTAACAGGAAAGTGAAATGCATTTAAAACTCGATACTTCGATTTGAGTAATTCCCGGCATCCTGTCCCACATGTGTCATAGTTCAATTATATCTGCCATTACTGGCTCACCACAAAAAAATGTGGTGACACGTTTATGTATTGGTAAGACGAAGCCTGACGTAACATGTTATGTGGGGAGCTTGAAAATGTGCCTCCTTTTTCCAATAAAAAGTGAGCGATTAAATAATCAAAACGCACAGTGATATCTCTTCCCTGCTTATACGAATTGCACAGTCAAAAATACTCACATTTCTTTAAACTTGCCTGTATAATGAATGACCCCTTCATTCTGAATAATATTATATATATAATAGAATTATATAAATAGAAATACTATATATTCCTTAATATGTATGTGATCGATTTTCTCAAAATCTAATAAATGGATTCCGAAGCGGTTTTCATCAATATAGCGATTCCCGAATAAAATTCAGTATATAATTTGTTAAGTAGCAGTCAAGATAGCATTGTGGCCTGTATTATTCATGAGCGAAACCGAGTGCTTCGCTAGTATATAATAATAGAGTCATTGCAAATATTATTATTTAAAAATATCGTACCTTGTAATGTGATGTGAAAATACAGGACTGATCTGTTTTTTCGATTTAAGTATTTATGTAAAAAATATTTTTCTATTTTTTACACATTTCACAAATTTTAATAAGACTGTGATGAAACTATGCTGGCTAAAAACTATAATATTTATATTCTACTTTTCAATCTTTACAGACTTTCTATAGCTACGCATAGTGTGCAGCTAGTATAGTCATTTTATTGGAGTGAAGTGACGGCTATTCTGTCCTTTTTAATGTGATTTGGTAAGGTAGGTATGGAATGGCACAAGCGAAGTAGTTAAAATGGCATACGTATGCATAAGGTACCTGCCGACGTGTAAAGCTGTCCTTTATCACTTTACTTATCATTTAGTCACCCGACTGCTCATTGGACTCCCCTACATGAGAAAAGGTTATAGAATATCACATATGAGAGGCATGATATTAAAAAAACAGTAATTCAAAATACGTTTGAGGATCGAAACTGGATACGAATATTTCGAAACGTTCACCCATAGGATGTCTTGCCGAAATATTACTCAACGAAATGACACGTGAAATGTTACACGTTTCACGTGTCGTAAATATGATCCGCGAATGTTACAATCAATGGTTGTACTAATTCATTATTAAAAAAGAATATGAAGTGTGAGGTTCAAAGAAGAGGTGAAGAGGGTTATTTTTTGACACGAACCTACAGGAGGGTTTGTTTAGAGTGCCCGCTTTGTACGCCGCCTAGCGTCGAGTAGCATCCCGCTTATCGCGGCCTAATATGTGAGTAGGGACATATAGCTGTACTATCCCTCTTCAGTATGCCATACGTGCCTACATGTGAACGAGATGAACATACATCGGTCATTATCCCCAATTTTCCACTAGAGAAAACGGCTACCCCTTGCCATCTCTATTTCTACTGAAAACTTTGAGGATTGGAAAGAGACAGATATATTATATTTTAGAGAAAGTTCCTTCAGTGTGTAGACGATTCTTATTAATACAAAATATATTTTTTTGATGATATTGTAAATAGGAAAAGATCTATAAAGCTATTTATTCTCTACATATTGGCAAAATTTAATTTCCATTAAACTACCTGCTTACTACGTTATCAAAATGAAATTACATAATGTTACCCCAAATGGTCTACATTATAAAAATCATTTTCAAAAATGGAATAGCAATCGATTGACATTTCCAAAACCGAACTCTACATCTATAAGTTAGAAAAATCAGTTCAGAAACAATTATGAAAAAGTTCTTTTTCGCCCGTTCGCGCGCCAGTTAAGTCCCGACTGACACTCATGAAACTTATTAAAGTCAAGGACCGACCGAGATAAGTTCCTCGTAGCGTCTTAAGTAAAATAACGCTGGGGTAAAAAATGCGCTCTGAAAGTTGTGAGAGTGAGAGTGAAATATCTCGCCGAGTTTCTCGTAACCTCGACTACGTGTTGCTTTTAGCAATTGAAAACTATTTATAATATTTTAATATTTTATTACTAGGCGCAGATTTTTCATTGCGGATATTTTTAAAATTTAAATTATGGTTCTCGAACTAATAATGTAAGCATATCTCTCATAAAACAATACATGTAATTTCTTTCCTTATATTTTAATTAGCATTTATGTTACTAAATACATGATACGAAATAAAAACATGTTTGTGTCTGACTCACGTTCCAGAGTCTCTACATTCCTCGTAGCTTCGTAGCATAAGCTACAGGGACCGTAGCGTAACTGTTATTTTATTTTTCAAATATATTTAACATATTGAAATAAGGTGTATTATTTTCCTTGAAAAAGACTCGGACATTATGCGTGAAGTAAAAAATTATCTTACTGGTAATTATAAAATATGAGAAATGTAGTGAAGTTCAAATAAAAGATGATTGATTCTACACAAATGTCGTATTTCAAGCATGAGTCTATTAAACACACGTTGAGTGACCGTACGATATGGTCCATTCAATTAAAAATTCCATCTCCTAATCGAGTCATAAAATATGCAAGCAAATATTATCCCTTTTCTTTTGTTCGCGCTGCATCTTTGCCCCACCCGCGCACGCACACCAACGCACGGCACTTATGATTTATGCCTATCCTTTTTACACCCACGCAGCAGAAACAGGGGGCGCGTGACTCGGTCTCTGTCGAACAGCCGAGGCAGCGGCGACCGCGAGTAACCCCTGGCTACTTCATACGGACTCGCACGCGCCGTCGTCGGCCGGTTGAGCGAGACGGCACGAGTTGTGGACACGAGGCCGCAGAGCCCTCGCGCGAAGGGACACAGGACAGACGTTCTCGGACATCGGGCGAGAGCGGGCGGCCGGCCGCGCACCTGCCTCGTACCGCTCCGCACGCGTACGTACTACATCGCGATACTCTACGCGAGTAATAAACAAATTCGACTGCTAATATTATATGCAATATCAAATATTTTGTTATTCCGTAAATTTTATTACTATTTTCACGACTCAAACGGACTTAATTTTATTCAAAAACTTTACGTAAAATTTTGAAGTGTTGTCAATATTTAAAAGTGAACATATTACGAACTCTACAATTAATTATAGTAAAGTGTATATATTCACCATTGGTGGTTAAAATCTCCTCTCGGTGCAAACTGATAAGATAGAATTATAAAATAATTCGAGTGTTGATAAGACAATACACAATCATTTTCTGAAAAATACTGTATGTCTGTAAAAATATTTTTCACAACATGAAAAGGAAAAAGTAAAAATATTCAAATGCAGTATACGAGTTTGTTAAAGTGAAAAAAATTAAAAGATGACTAAGAATGTTATTGGAAGTTTATGCCGTCGGACTTTTGACGATAATAATTCCGTGCGACCATTTTTATCTCTAATACTGTAAAAACAGGACGATAAGCCGCTGGACCGTCGGCGGCATATGTGAAGTGTTATAAGAGACTGATAACATATAAGATAAAATTTTTGCGGGATAAAAGTTAATAAAGATCTAAAAATAGGTGACCAAATCAAGATGAGAATCAAGATGCCAGCTGTACGCATCGCGCAAGGTAAAGATTTGTTACATTTTAGCCAATTTATTTAACTGACTATTCAAAAAACGGACTCAGAAAATATTTTTAATTAACGTTAAATTAATTTAAACAACCCGAATGCTTACTTTACTTAATTGCGAAAATTTCTATATATTGTAGAGTCATATTTTAAATTTCTAGAGTTAGATTAATTAGACATTGCGTATAAATTACACGTCTTGTCCTATCTCGTTTACGCTACAAAGGCAGCTATTCAGGCAGCAACGAGCTACTTAATAGCAGAGCTTTTGAGTCAATATTTACTCACGTAAGACTGGTCACCTCTACCGTCTGAGGGACAGTGAAAAGGATTCAACAATAGATAGATTTAATGACCAACTGGACAGAGAAGCATGTAGTAAGATAAACCCGTTCAGCAAAAACAGTATAAAACAATTTTTATACTTCTTTGGCAATGTTTATTGATAATTCTACTAAAATTATGTGGAAATTTATTCCTGGCATTGATGTTTGAATGTGTACGAAATAAAAAGTGTGAAAGTGAGTAGAATTATAGTAGAACAAAATACATTTATTAATGTCGTTATTTATTGACGTCAATGTAAATGGAAAATATGTTACCATTGCAGCTTGGTCACGTTTGAAATGTAAAATAAACCACCTAAAATGTTTCACTAACCCACTCTCCTAAAATTATAAACTATGCAATGCACATATGAGACCAGTGGCATTTTATTCAGTAATCGTTTTAAGAATGTAATTTAAGTCCCAAAATGGACTCGTACTATGTATTATCATTATCTGTCTAAAAAGTGTAAAAAAACAATAAAAATAAAATATAAAAAAACGGTGACTGTATTTTCTCATATGTTCAATTTTATAATTACGCACAACCACTTTGTCTGACCGCTCTTTTGAACTTTACTATAGCCTGAGAAAATTTTACGCCAAGTATGAAAAAACAACTAATTAATTAAGAACAAAGGTTGGCCAGTGGCAATTAATTAGATGAAACAATAGAAATGCCTGTACAATTTCTAATATAACTATCCATTTCACTAATTTGAAAACTTTCTACTACATAAATAATTTTGTTAATATAACTATACTCATTTTTGCATATATTGATAATACATATTTTAAACATAGAGTCTTTGATTATTTTGTTCCTTTAATGTTAATATTAAAGTATCAAGTTTTATAAAACATAAAATGCAAATAAAATATAGAATAACTGTTGTATTCTGTAACTGTATATTTTATAAATTGTGTAATTATTTTACATTAATTAACTTTATTAAAGAAAGCTAAATATTCAACATATTTAATGGAACGCTACATACATTTATGCAAATAAATATAATTATCACAAAAGTGGTCAATAATTATCTAGTATATAAAATAACAAGGTTCTATGTTAAAAAATAACACAAGAAGTCGCGTGTATAAGCTAGTATTATGCTTAATTTTGAGTAATTATTTGCGTGCGTATGTGTCAACTCACGCGCACGGGTTCTTCTGGAGTCTACCGTTATTGCACACATGGGCAATTAGTCCAAGTTGACCGGAGGCGACAGGCCACTCTGATTGGTCGGTGGTAATATGACGTCATCGACGTTTGCGGCCTTCGCGCCCGATTGGTCGACACGCATCATTTCGTCGATGACATGTTTGTTCTTATTTTAAACGTAAGAGGCCTGCGGTACTTGTTTTTTTGTTATACTCAACAATAGCGCCCCCCGTCCGTAATACTTTTATATGGCAGTTTTATTGTCGTTCAGAAATTATTTATATTGCAATCCCATTCGGTGTAATTAATTTTAATTATCCGCTAAGTACACGTAATGGTGTTCTCCGTTACGTATAAATTTTTAAATCCGAAAACTTTTTGGTTTTTAAACCAGACCCTCTTCACAATTGTAGATTGGGGAATCGCCAAATTACTTTATCAGGTGCAAGACTAGACGAGGGAACGTTGGCTGAACTTTGAGAAAGTTTTAAAAATCCATGTCGACTTTTAACCGCTTGGCACTCCAATCCTAAATAAAATATTAACTCCAGTGCCGATTTGTTTTTATTTTGTGTTCTCTAATTGATAAGGGTTTTACAAGGGACAGGGACCTTTTTCTAATTCAATTATTAACCGCTCTTGTTTTAATACAAAAAAAATAATCTGAACCAGTTGAATAATCCCACATAAATTGTACCTCCAATTTAACAGGTGCACAAGTTTGTTAATGTAACTAAAGAAATCAAAGCTTCTTCGAAATCTCATTCTTAATGCTGAAAATTTTCTATCACTGTGTTTGTACAATATCTAACAACGAAATAAGTGGACGGATTTAAATCAAGTTTTATACAAATATATAACTTTGCCTCAGTAAATGTGTAGAGTATAGTTTATTGCAAATACTGAAAGTAATATAAATATTGACCACAACAACGCGTAGCCGAGTCAGTCACTAGTAATATAATTACCATAACAGAGTCGAATCGCTCTACAATAGACCAAATTTGACCAGATATACTTATATTAATTTAAATTATTAATAGAGTTATTAATCAATATTCAGTAATGTACTATTACTGTAATATAATAGTCAGTATTATTTAACACTGAATGACAGAAACTAAATGGAAAAGTTGATTTTAGTCCATAAATACTCTATAAAGTATTCCCAACGATTGCTACAATAATTTCTCTATTGTTTATTTGTCGAATAAAAATACAAAGGATGGCATTCAAAAGAACCGCAGGCCCATTTAAAACTTTGCCTACGTAGCTATATCTCCTTTCAATATGTCTTCATTAAGCGAATATCGAAACATCGCATTTACAAGCGGAACACTCAATCTTGATGCTTGAATTATAGACATACTGGACACTGCTCATGGGTTTTCTTATATTTTTTTAATGGGGTAACATAAAGTAGGGCCAAGTACTTTAGATTTTTAATGTTTAATATTAAAAAATGTGAAAACTCAGACTGATTATAAACTCCATATTACAATAATTACATAAATTTGTAGAGCTTGGATTTCATAGGCTTTTACTAAGAAATGAAGTATATTTTTATAATTATTGATTATAAATAGTGTATACGTTGACTTAAATTAATTGCAACGATTGATCATATGGGATTATATTGAATGAAAAAGATTGATCTACAAAATATCACTATAAATGTCTTAAGAATAACGAAAAATATTTATTACCTTATAGCAAACTCTCCGTAAATATCAGAGAGGCATGCTTCGAAGAGATGAGAAAGACAAGAGTGAAATTAATAGGGGTTTCTATTGCTGGTTTTCAGCCGATTTTCCGATTTCTTATATGATTTTGACTTTCTACTTTTTACTTTCCGGTGGCTAATTGGAGGGAAAAGTGAAAGGAAGGCAACATGCATGCATAGGCTCCGTGCGGGTGTAAATGTGTGTCGGTAGTCAACAGATTCCCACTGCTCGTTTATCCCCTAATACTATAAATAACGCCGTAAAATGTGATCTTGAACAGATCTTGCCAGTAGCGGAGAATCTAAGTGAATATATTTAAATAGGCACATAAATTATATTTAAACGGTATAGTTCCCGTAGATTTTTTTACAAGTCTCCGCGAAACACGATCATTATATTCTGTTTAATTCATACACAACCTTCATTTATTTTAATAAAGATAAAGCCCATGCTTTAGCTGCCATCAGCTAACGAGGAATCCCATACCAGTGATCGGGTAAGACAGTGTTTAACTATGAAGCAAATTTTCTTATGAACTTATATAAAAGCTAGCCCCTCGATTTTGCCCGCGTTACACAGGTTCTACTGGTTGCAGCTTAATAATATAAAGGCAAATAGTTTTTATACACTCGCTATGAGCTCATCATACACAACAATATTTTTTTTATTATCCGACTTGTAATTTCAGAGGTTAATACAATTAAAGAAATATTTTATTTATTTATTTAAGCATATTTAATTAATATGAAATACAATTTTATAAAAGGTGAAATAGAATAGAATGTAATAGAAAAGAAGAAACCAAAAAAAATAATCACATTATTCACAATTGGAACTAAAATTAGATTATTACCTTAGTCCCATTTATAATCTGTTCAAGGTTGATGTGATGACACGATAACGAATCATGATTTATTATTTACAATTACAAAACATCTAACAGTTGCATGATTGACCATTATCAAAGACACGCCCTGCATAATTAATACACAATCGTGAGAAAGATACAGCCTCCAAATGCAAGAGCTAGTACTGAATTTAATTCGACAGACATCGCCTTCCCGCAAAATGAAAACACAACGGTCTTCCATTAAATTGAAATCGAACTCATACGCGTGTTTTCTTCATTGCTACCATAACCAACCCAACGCTGCTACTCCTGTGTTCCCAGGATTGACAGCGGCCACCAGTTGTGACTCATTGATATGATCGCAGGTAGCTCGAGGGAATGCTAATAACTGCCTTGGGATCTGCAAGGAATTTAATCAGAAGAAAATAGGAGGAGTAGGAAGTGATTCCAGGTTCCCTCCCCAATCAAGCGAAGACAGTACGGGATTGCAATGACTTAAACAGTCGAAAAAAAAGAAGCAGCCCGGCTGCTAAGCACCACGGATATATAAATGCTTAACTGCATATATGCATTGTTAATTATGTGATGTGTAATTATGTGAATATATTGTGTGTCAATTCGGTATTCATAGACGCCCATTAGCAGCCGCACGTTAATGCGTTACCCACCCCGATATGCTACCTGCTACTCACGAACCAAACGGAACATGACAATACAACTGGTACGTTACGGCTGTACCACCTGAGTATATATAAAGTTAAACCTGAAATTTATCGAAGCACAACTTCTCGTTTCGTGTGCCAATTCCCTCTATCTCGGTGGTAGATAACCATTGTATTTATTTGATTGTTTATACGATGCAGATGGAGAAAGAAGTTCTATTCATAGTTATTAGTTAGTTTAGCACAGAAAAATACTATTAATTCTAAGTAACAGTGAGCTTTGATCATACTTTTTAGCGTTAATTATGTATTTCACAGTAACTTAATTATAATCCTTAGATAAGATGATTTTTACGCCATGTTAATCCTTTTCTTTGCATGAGGCACTTAAAACGCATCTAAATGCTTTTTTAAATATTCGTACTCCTTAAGTATTTCAATATTAATATTACTCTTGAAAAAACTACTATCAGTCACGGCACTTGTTCTCGTCGGGTATATTTATTTAAAATAAATGGCAAAGGGATTTGATGTTCGTACTGGACTTGTTTTCTTTATGTCCGTTCCGATCGGCGTTTTTGTGACCCTTGAGATAAAGACGTATTTACATATGTTATAGGAGGTCCAGGGAACATTTAAATTGGATTTATTAGCTGGCCCTTAATACGATCTCTGTTGGAGGTAGAACAAACGATATTGTAATTAGCTGATGACGAGCAGACGTCGCAAACCTTTTTTTAAATCTTTTTATTCAAAAGATTAAAGAATTATTTACGTACTGCTGTTGCATTTTTTATATTTTCTTTTTGTAATTGATTTATTACATTGAATTTAATGAGTTTTATTGGAGCTTATTCTTAAAATATGATGTAGGACACGCGGTTTGAAAAAAACAGTGGTTGAGCGTAACGCTTTTCTGCGCTTGACTTCAGAATTCATTTAATTCATTCTTAATGCCAAAAGCGATTTTGATGACATTTTTTGGATGTTTGTAAAATTTGGGTGCGATTGGATAAAATATTTGAACTGGTAATTGTGTTTCTAATAAGCATATTGAGTTGCGTTTTCACATTAAGTTAATTAGATTGCTCGCACTTATTTTCAATAGTCATTGAGACAAATGAGCATTCACATTTTGTCTCATTGTGTATAATACACAAATGTTGTTACATTTTATGAGAGTCAGACGTCAGAAACCTTTTTTTCAGTCATAATCCTTTTGAATAATAGAAACACTTTCTCAGTGCAAGTTTGTGTAAGCAATACAAACGGTAGTTAAACCGTTTTAGTTGAAGCTGCTAGCGCGTTATAATCCAGTTTAAGATGTGTCTTAGATAATGACGTAAATAACTTTATCGATCGCTAGTAATCTTTATTGTGTGAGCTAATCTATTGAATACAATTTAATATTATATAGCTGTGGAGTTGCTTCTGTCGAACGCGCTAAACTTAGGAGCTAATAGACCGTTTAGCAAAAATTACTGTGGTTTTGCCTTACGGTTTACGCGTTCAGGGGGGGAGGGGTGAAGGCCCGTTTAGGGCCTATGTGTTCTGTGGTGTTTTGTGATTGTAGGTGAGTAGTGGGATGCTTGTGTCATGTATGTTCATATGTGATATCCGTCCAGGTTACCGGACACGCAGACCCTAGTCCGCTTGGTGGATCACGGGGGGTGGGTTCACGTGGGTACAGCCTCCCTTCAGGTGGTCACGCGTGCATGCGCTGCATTCGCGCAGTTGCGAGTTCGTTGGATGTGGGGTTAGGCCATTATAATCGGGGTGGTGCCTCTCGCTTACATGATACTACCGTAAAAAGAGGTTTCCAGTTTCCCGTATCGTGCGGCTTGTGAGTAGCCAGTGGCCATTTGAAGAGGAGGAGGAAAGTAGGTCAGTGCATAGGCACATTAAAAATGTGAATGTTCATGAACGGTCGGTAGTCGTAAAATGCTCCTATTTCTCGTTTGTCCCGTCCCCCCCTATACTATAAAAACCCATAATTGTTTGAAGTGGCGGATGGTATAAAATTGGAATCGGAACAATAGGAATTGTTCTAATGCCAATGGTGTTTTGTTTTTAAATCTATCTTCTTAAACCTATTCTCTATTTATCCAATAATATATCTTAGCGAAGAATTATTTTCGTCTTCTCATCTCACACGAATAAAGCTGATACTAAATATCATAGTTTTTTTGATCATCTTTATCCGAACATAATTGAAGCACAAACCAATTAATCTAGTCGAGCCTCATTGTAATACCAGCTGGTATCAATGAATTATAAAAACGAGTCATTATTCAAACTAGAACCTCTTTGACCAATGTCCGCCATTAGGATGTATTAAAATAAATACAGCACTCAAATACAATAGAATAAAAAATGATCATAACAAGAATTAATTTGTTGTAAGTCTGCGATCAATAGACTGGGAGTGGGTGGACAGTTGCTCAAGAGTCCATCTTTGTCAGGCTTTGATATCTATTTGTTAATGTCGGCGTTTCGACGCCGGCCGATTTAAAGTTTGTTAGAAATTAGAGCTCTTAAATCGTTCTAAATTTAAGGATCAGGTGATAAGGTATTCATTACAATAATACTACTTTTATGGATTTTATCGTGGTTTATTTAATTATTTAACTAGCTCGACGTTTCAGAAGGTTTACAGCAACTATGGTCACGGGATGACTTTAAAGTAAAGGTAAAAGTATTTTAATATAATGAGTAATATTCGCGTAAACCTAAGACATCAATAGTATATTATTGTTAAATTATAGTAGGTTCTATTTCTATTTAGTACGAGCATCTTGGAACGATGTGATTACCAACGCCTATTCTATGTGAATATTTAGATGCGTTGCCTTCCTTCAACCCCTAATGTTCTCTAACTACCCATCAACCGCACGAAACGCGATAGCGTCACTGTGACTTTTCGCCGGTAACCCATTAGACGGGAGAAGTAAGTGTATGACTAATATACCCGATGCTTAAATACACCCGTGTTTGTGTGTCAGTAGTCGTCAAATTGCTTAGTTTATTCGTTTTCCACCTATACTATAAAATAGGAGGTAGGAAGAAAGTAGGTGATTCTACCAGTAATCATCCGAGACTTTTCTAGAAATATTTCCATTTTAGGCAATTTGATTATATAATATTTATTTCATATATTATGAGATATACGACACACAGTCTAACATATAGTCTTCCAATTGTGAATAAATGCTTCCACTTCTACGCCTTTATCTACTATAATTATACCTACTATTGTAAATCGTTCGAACCCTTAATATCAAACCATCCGTTGCTTATCAAATTATTTGATCACAAAAAATCAATTCATAACATTTCCACAAAGGTGCAGATTCTATCGGCCTACAGGTTCACAATGGCCACCTGAATCTCCAATATTTTCCCATGGTCAATGATAAACACGCACAAAAAAATGCCAACCTATGGCAAACAATTGGTCAAAAGGATTTTTTTGGGCACAACACGCTTGGATCCTACCAACCATATCGATAATGGTTTGACAATGCCAGTAAGATTGTGTACGAGGCAAAATACCCATTATGTTATTGTGGATGCCTTTCGTCAATTTATATTGAAAAGGGTTTAAGAGTGTCACTTTCTTTATTTCGTATTTCTAATGCCTGCACAATGGAACAGTAGTATTTTAATTGCATCACATAGTACGTTTCTGACTTTTTTTGTTAAAAAGAAATACAAGTTGGCAAATATGATTAGATCCGCCGTGCCTTTATGGCATTCGTCAATAGAGGCTTCTGTCCAGTTGTGCTTAAGGGTTAAGGCTCTTCAGATGATGATGATTACGTTACTAATATTGTAAATAGCTCTTGGTCCAACACACTTTCCTACTGCTGCTACTCCTGTGTCTCCAAGGTCGACAGCGTCCACTGTTTGTGATATTTTGATAAAATCACCACAGTGTAACCATGGGAAATACTAAAACTCCCTTGGGACCGCAAATATTTTGATCAGAAGAAAGAGAGTAATAATAATAATAATGAAAATACTTTATTTCGCACTAGAATTTAACTTTTTATTCTAAGATTTAGAGCTAGGCACAGACACAAAAATTTGGTCTTACCGCTACAAGCGCTCTTATAGACAACCAGTATTTAAAAGGAGACAGAATATAAATACATACAGGATATAACGTTGTTTTTGGTGTTACCAGAACCAAATTATGGTATAGTGAATAAAAATGATGTATTTAACTGAAAAAATCATTTTACCAGCAAATACACGAAATTGATTGACAGGAAGATTATGGTGTATCAAATTCTACCTGATCCTTTATGGTGAATATACTCGTGACCATTGTCCAACGCTTTGATTCGGTCCAACATTTTTGTTTTTTTTTTTTTGCCAAATATATATGGACCAACGCGGCCTCAAATAGGGCATTGAATTACAACCAGTTTGGGGTTTTTTGTTATTATTGACCCTTATTTCGGATCTAACGCATATTTGGCCCTTACTGATTTAGTTAAGTGAAACTCATCAATATTTTTTAAATTTAAAATGCTTACTGGATGCTGTCCTACTATGAAGTTATACATCATCATTTGGAGAGTATATAACATTTAGTTTCATTTGTTTAAAGGCAACCTTTGATGAGTTAATCGAAAATTAATAAAAATCCATATATTTTTTCAAGGTACCATACTCAGGTGCTGGCAATAATGCAATGATATTGAATTTTGCAAGTGGATTCCAAAAATATATGTATCGACTTTTTTATCGCAGGGAAAATGCATTTATGCAAAATCCAACCGGTTCTGGGTGAAACGGGAGGGTGTGTCGGCCGAGCCCGACGGGGAGCCACTACCGACTAAAAACAACTGCGAGAGCCTTCGGCCGCTGTATTGGAATGCCCCGGATCTATCAGCAACAGGATACTCC
Organism: Eumaeus atala; assembly: GCA_017140195.1. Taxonomy (NCBI): domain Eukaryota; kingdom Metazoa; phylum Arthropoda; class Insecta; order Lepidoptera; family Lycaenidae; genus Eumaeus; species Eumaeus atala. The sequence goes on from JAFELO010000919.1 coordinate 19,602, forward strand.
AACAACTCTGACGACGTCGTAGCTTTGTGGGGTCAGGTGCCCATCCTAGAACCCCGGCTACGAATATCGCCCTCACTGCGGTCATCACCCGCTCCGCCTTAAGCGCAAGGAGGGCATCAGTTTATACGGGAGCACCATACGTCGCAATACTCTGGCGTATGCCAGAGTAGAGCCTTCTGCGGATTTCACTGGGTCAATATTGAGTAATAATCGGGTAAGCGAACCTGCAACTCTTATTACCTTTTCCGCCACCTCACAAAAATGTGTGGCCAAGGTCCACCCTCCATCTAGAATTAACCCAAGACATTTAGTTTTCAGGCTAATTTTTACTAAACTGCCTCCAACAAGAAGATGGCTCATCACGGATAATACGTTCTTTTCCACAAGGGAACCCGACGACCCTCATAGACGACTGTTCTCTTCTCTAAATATGCTTTCGATAATCGCTCCAGATACAGAGGGACCCTAAAATATTTCAGACCCGCCAGTGTATAGGTGTGGGGTAGACTATTTCTCTCCAGATACAGAGGGACCCTAGAATGTTTCAGACCCGCCAGTGTATAGGTGTGGGGTAGACTATTGAAGGCATTGGCAATGTCCAGTGAGACAGCCGCCACAACCATTCCCTGATGCTCCACCTGCTCCGTATTTAATCGTAAGCGTCTAAGGGCATTCACTGTTGACCTTCCTGTTCGGAAAAAATGAATGTATCGACTATCAGAATGGCACACAAATACTGTATACTATTTGTTAATATCAAAAACTGGCAAGACGGACTGACAGGATAATTAGTTCGAGTCTATGAACCAATATCGTTGGTATTGATAATGTCGAAACACACGTAAATCTTTAAACAGTACACGTTGTAGTGTACATAGAGTGGGTGTTAAAAATCATATCACCATGATTTAGATGGTGTTAACGCAGCCTGCATTTGGCCGTGGGCGGGCTAGATTTATAATGGTCCTTAGCCAAATGCGACATTTACACGATACACATCATCAGACTTTATGAGATTTATTTTTAGAATTTTGATTTAAAATAATCCTCTGTCCGATGGAGCGCTGATGATCATGATGAGGTGCAGCTATCGTATCGGAAGATGAATTCAAGAAGTTTACCGTAGAAGCAACAGGAGCTCAATAGCAGATCAACATTGCCATCATCCTCATCGGCCGGTTGACATCCTCTGACGGACACGAGCGCCATAGGTCACGGTCACGAGCCACTTGTATATGTAGTTGCCCGATATAATAGATCAAAATTAAATATATTGTATCCGATTAAGATTAATTTTAGATGCCGGCTTCCTAGACCTTCTCCCCTTATTTTGGAAATCTATATAATTTATGACCTTTAGCTGCTGTCTCTACTTACCTCCAAGTTTTAGTTTTCACCATCCGTACCACAACGCTTCTATTACGCACGACATTAAATTAACTATCATTGCCGACTATTTTCAACAGGTAGTTAGATTTTAGTACAGCAATGCAAAATTAACTATCATTGCATCACTATCTTCATATTAAATTATAAAACTGAATGTAATAATAATAATAATATCTGTGGACTTATCACACCACGTCATTTACAGTTACTAGACAACAGCAATATTTTTAATAAATTTAAGAAATTATAAGTATATTGTAACGGAGAAGAAGATACTTACTGATGATGCTAATGATACAATCAAAGAGAAATAAACTCACTTATTTTCTAGCAGTTACGTCTCAATCCATGAGTAGAATTACAAAAGCTTAGACAGATCAGTGACGAATATATGTCACTATCAACATCCCGGTTGAAGAGTATAAGGTCGTATCTGCATACAAATGCTGGGAGCTTTCCCATACCGGGCAGTTCGTGACCGTTCGCCTTGTTAACGCGTTGACCCGACTCGAGATTATGCACTTACATCCGTTTGAATGATGACTGCTTAATTGAGGCCATGTGAAATGTGTACGCTTACATTAGACTAAGCTCGTATCTCATGTATATAAAACGTTTACATTTTAAAGTTGATAAAACATAAAACAATTTGGTTTGAAACTTGAAAAGAGCTACTCCTATAATAGTTTGATTAAGTATTTAGTAACAATTGATAATAGTTTCTTTTCAATGCCCAACGATCTAAATTCTAAATCAAATTAATTGTGTTAAAAGTGGAGAAATATTATTAAGTAAATATCAAAAACAATGTGTGCGCTTGAAAGGGAATTTAGTGACAGCCATGTACAAATTATTGATACTAAGTCAAATAACCACACCATCATAAATACCACGGATAATATACTTTGCAGATAGACTACAGAGCGAACAAATAACTGTAAAAGCAGAGGCGAACATAATAAATTTGATGGCGACCGCGGTCGAGATCGGCTGTCTTCCGATCGGCAGATAACCGAAGAGTGACCCGCGTGCGAGCCGAACATAGCCCATTGTCTGCGCAGGAGACGGTTCAAACGTCAGCCTAGGAGTGCAGAATTTCTAGAGGCGATTCACAAAATTTAAAGTAGCTTAAAACATGAATATTCAAAAAACATGCTTACGTGATTTTATGTATATGATTTTTATATATTTTTTGTACTTTTTAATATTATATAATTTTTTATTATGAAACTGAAAATTTAATAATATTTCGATTTTATGGTAGTAAGCGTTTGTTACTTGTTCATAAAACATGAAACTTTCTCATCTTGTGGTATGTACTAATGCGTAATAAAAGTATTTCTTCTAGATTATCACAAATATTCAATTAACAAAAAAGCAATTAACTGACCCACTTCTAAATGTTGCTAACTCTAAGTGAATCGCGTGTTGTATTTTAACACCAAGCGACATAACCTTACCGGTACCTAATTACTAACAGTGACATTTACTTAAACTTGTCTAATTGATCTGCACAGGTATACATCAAGATTAGTAAGACGTAGTGCCATGCTGCATTACAGCCGGATTAGACCGATACAACCGTGTGGTACCTCTGAACACCTATCATATGATACCGCTGTTATGTCACATTTCCTATTGTATTAGAGTAGCCAGTGGAGATTCACATTGGTGGGGAGGTGGACAACGCATAACAACTGGTCACTGAAGTTTATCATTTGTTTGTCTGTCTGTTGTTTATGTTGTATATATAAATAAAAGTCTTAAAAATTTACAAAATTTTTTACCTTTATTAGTAAACTCAATTAAAACAACGACATAATAAAATTCCTTAAAATAATAATTGAAAAAATGGCGGGCGTCGTCGTGTGACGTTTCTCCCACGCTTTTTTTGTGTTAAAGGTGATATCCAACTCTTTGAAATTCCGACCTGTCACTGCCTTTGACAAAAGAACTAACAAAGGATTCCTTGACCAGAATTGGAACACATGCATGTGAACATTTTTTGCAACTGTGTGCCTAATATTGATTATTCGCGGGCCCTTCCGTTTGGCAGAAAAACTGGCAAGATTAGAGCGTGTAATAAGATTTTAAAATTGGAATTAGTTAATTAGTAACACACGGTAAGATATATTATCATTTACGATCAGTCCTCATTCATTGATGTTGACCAATATAATCAATAAAATATTAGTGATCTGCCTCGAATTTATACTTTTTTGTATAACATATCATACAGATTTGTATATTAAGTGGTTAAGATTTGTGAAATAAGACTTAAAACTAGCTAAAACAAAACTTAATTTTGTTGTCTAATGTAAAAAAAGTTTAAATCATGAAACTGAAAACGCCCCCACTGAGTAAGTCAGCACGTAACCGCGGATTTCAGTCCACTCTACAACTACAAAGTGATAAGAAAGAAAAGAATAATTAATATCTTAATGTGCTTAATAAAGAGGAACATAAAACCACATCGGGAATAGCACAACACACGAAAACCGCGAATCTTAGTCCACTCGCCATGTCCGTATAATTAGGGACAGGAAGACGAAGCCGCGGACACCTGTCGTGTTTTCACACGCTCCATCAGGTACGTCATAAACGGACAGTAACTGTATCCCTTTTTTGTTCTGCCCCGCCATCCCAGACGGTTGTGTATGGCTACAACAAATCGTTTTAGATAAGACAGCAACTCAACTGGATATTGATAAGGAAACATCACACACCAAGAGATTTAAAAATTAACAAATGATAAGAAAAAGATTTTTTTTCTTATCATTTTTTTTTTGATGTTAGAAATTATAATTTGTGAGTTCATCGCAATTTATGTTTACTTTAAAAACTTTCTGACTTGTACGGACACCTACCACCTTACGTTTTCGTGTGGTAAATCTGGAAAGTACCTGTACTTTCTGTTAGTTAAATATAGTAAATATAATCCGTTAAAGTGTCTTTATCGTTTTAATAATTCTCTAAATTGTATCTAATGAATGTAGAACTAAATCAATTGACGTATAACAATGAATAAATATTTTAATTAACTTTTAATTGCAAATAACAAATCCTTGTATAGCCTGAGCTTCATCAAAATAACCAATAAACAAAAAGAAAAATTGGAAATATATGATAAAAAAAACTTCTAAACCGCATAACTGCGCACACACTGCAACTACAGAGTAAGAAAAAAGCCATTTGCAAGTTTATTTAGCTAAACATCCCAGCCGCAAACCTAAATTTCAATATTTCAGCCACAAAGTGAATATGCATGAGAAATAGTATTGTTATCGGTACACTAAATATACACGCAATTCGTCGCAGCCGACCGCAACCAAATCGAATTACGATATTGTTTATCACATCCCCCATTATTTGCGTCACCAGATGTACACTCAGTGTCAATCTATGTTTACCTAGAAACAGCAAACATTCTGACATTAGGGTCACTACGATTACATTATGACAAATTTGATTTCCATAATTTCGTTACCACAACCAAAATCACGATATTTCGATGCGAATACTGTTGAACAAGCACGGATAGAAGAGTAATAGTTTTAAGTTGCAGAAGCGCATAGGCAGTGGGAAAGACATTATGGCTGTTTATGCATATGGCCTCCGACTGGCTTCGATTGTAAAAGGAAAAAACAGTGGGAGTGTTTCGATGTCTACCTACGCCTATGGTCATCCGCATAATTGTTATGGTGACTTGTTGCGCCCTTACTACGGCCCCTCCAATGGGCCGGTGAATACTTACAATTGACCGAATAACTCCCCGGCCGCATTGGTCGAGGAGGTATCAATGCCTCAAGGCACTACAGCTTACAATTGATGTTACATTTCGTTATTAAATCAGGCTTTAGTTCCAGTCCCTGTAACACAAGTCCTTAAGGTATTATTATTATTATTATTATATCGATAATGGAGCTATAAATGCGTGGCCAATCAACTCCTCGCCTTCTGTATTTTCAATGCGACTCTGTAGATTTTATAAATTTATGTTCATGCTCTATGCATTCTCGTTTAGATTTTGTTCCTTATTAACTATCCACATAGGATAGTACAAAGCAACGTCTAACCATCGGATGTGTTTAATTAATAATTTCTTTTGCATGCATGTATTTACGTTTAGCTTTAATACCCTTGATTACCGCCTGCATATGACCGTACAAAGCAACGTATGACCAATAATTCATGCTAAATATAACGATACACAATTATAAGTCATCCATTTAGATCCGACAACGCATTCATTCTCTAATACCATTTTCGTAGTGACATGCAATTTTTGCTATTCAAATGGGGGACAATAATTTTTTCTATACTTTCGCCGCGGTCCTGGGTCGCTATAGACTTATACGCATATTTTTGCGCACACTATTAGGGGTGATGTGTGTGAAAAAAAAAATACTATTATAAATAAAATGAGCCTGACAAAGGGATGCGAGAGTGATCGGGGTCACTAGGAAACGGCGGTTTTGATACGAGGTTTTTTTACCTGCGTTTTTTAAGGGGGGGCTTTTTTATTAAAGTTTCTGGGACTCCATTTGATGTAGCTAGCCAGTCAGTCTGTGTGCATCTGTGAAGATGTTCACATGCTTTGTGAGTTAAGTTTACTGGACCTAAGGTAGCCTAACCGAATAATTGGACTTCGATGTATAAGGTGTTTAAGTGACTTTAGTTTAAGAACTTGGTTAGGCTTAAAAAACTTTTGGTGCATGTGAAAGTTTCAAGAAAATGGATTTATCTTCACGGAGTAAGTCAAGATTTTTCGACTCAGGAATCGACTTAAGACGAAAAGGTATTTAATTTTCATAAGAGACAAGTCTAGACTAAATTTAATTATGCATTTTATTCTTGTTGTAGATATATCTCACGAATCCAGATATTTTCATAGTAATTTAGGGTTGATTGGATGGCAAATGAATCGTTAACATTGAGGGTTATAAATAAAAGTATAAGCAATATACACGACAAATTGGAAAGTAATAAGGCAGTGAAAATGATATCTGCCCCCAAAACTTATCTATATGCGAATCTCAGGGAATAATACACCATTTATATTAACATATAAATGAGCCAGTAAGTGGACTATACGTCAAAAGTTATATCACATTGATTTTATATACGCACAGCTATAAACGAAAGTGGTGCAGTATTTCTAGACAAGATATAAAACGTTACGTAAATAATTTTAATTTATGTTTTCGTATTATTTTCATAAGTATTTCTATAAAATATTTAAACACTTTAAATAGTTCTGAAGATAATTTAAACTAACAATAGTACTTTAAGTAATATGGCGATAAAAGTACATTTTTTTTTATATCAGAACTGAAAGAATTTTACCATCCATAAATAATTTAAAGCAATTATAAAATGCGTGTTTCCGTTTAGGCCTTATTTGTTACATAATATGATATTTAAACCGGTAAAGTCGCAATAAATGAGAATACCAACGCTGATGCCAAGAAACCTCGGCACTATATCAGCATAAAGCGATATTTAAAAGAATATTTTAGATAAACTGCATTCCTCGGTTGCATTGACCGCAAAGTTGTAGCCTCAAAGGCTGTATGTCAAAATAATGATCCCCATGTAATAGACTGAGCGGCGAGTCTACGCTTATATGTAGTTTCGGATACAATGTACAAATACAAATACAACTTCAAGTCTTTTTCTTTTATCCATAATGGGAAAAGTAAAGGACTCCATGTCCAGACAGCCAGATCCTGCGTTATTTATTTTGGTTTTTGTTTGCTTATCTATTACCGAAAAAACTAAGGAATACACACTTCAAACAGACAGGTATTTTAATTTTCGCCGTGTATTATTTTTTTCTTACAGTTTTCTTCTAGGACAAAGATTTTTATTAATACTGGCATTTTTTTTTTGTTGTTTTAGATAACTCCAGTATACACCTCCAGAGTATACAATTTGTGAAATTGCAATACCCTTTATAGGGCTCATTAAATTGTGTTGGGCGAATGTTTGGCAGTCGCTGGCATGCCTCCCGACCGGACGTCTCCGTAAAACCCCATTTTTATTGCTTCAGGAAACACTTTAATTTTCGGCTAGCTTTTCTATATCTGAAAAAACATGATTTTTCTTGGTATTATATAATACAAAAAATAGAACGGTTATCCTTTACTTACTAAAAAAATAATACCAGTATGGTTTTATTTTAAATAATATAAATGATTAATTTTTGGATGGTAATATTCAATAAATAAAATCAGATTGATATTATTTAGTCTTTTCTTTTAATCATAATCAGAATTGTTAGGTTCCGGAAAATGCGGAGGAGTTACACTCACTTATTTATAGTTTAAGAGAGCAAACGAGTAATCGAAAAAATGACCCATCGGTATTAGGTACCACGTCAGTCGTGCCATCATAATTAGGTTGCAATGCAGCATTGCACCTACGACGTCATACTCTCTTATACCTCTCATTATAGCAATCTGTCGTTTCACAGATATTGTTACAACTTTTAAAGCATACGTAGTAAGACACACACACCAACACTACATCCTTGTGTAAGTGTGTATGTGTATTTACTGCCGCGAGGTACTCGTGGTAATAGATACAGTTGCTGGTGATAATTAGAGGCGGGCAGTTAACGGCAGTGCCGCCGTAGAATTAAGATTTTTGCCATAAATGCTCGCCAGCGAAATAAAACTGCCACGAGGATTAGGGGTTAAGTGTAAGGGGTACTGAAATAGTGATGGGCTCTTGGAAAATACGATATTAATATTATTCCTGTATTCGTTCATAGCGGAGATTTTGTTTCATTCTACAAGTAAATGTTGAAAAAACGCGCTAAAATAGTCATAACAACTAATAACTTTGCTATAAAAAAGATTTACGGAATATAAATTTAAGGGGCTTATTTGTTTTTGGTTGAAATGCATAAAGTTAAAATAATTAGGTTTTTTAAAATATTTTAGCATATTATCACTTTAACGTACCAACAAAAGCTCTAAAATGTAAAAATATTTGTTTTTTTTTTAATAATTACAGTAAAAAAATATATTTTCATTGAACATATAATTATCACATTTTTTTATTTCTACGTTTTATTCATGAGTGACATTATAATACAATTGTATTATTCTGAAAAATGAAATAAGTATTTGTTATTGGTAGTCGGAAAACATATTCTCGGATATAGATCTATAAAAATAAAATCATAAACAAGTACAAGTTTTTTTTAATTACACCAAATATTAATATGTCGATAAAATATTTCTCGAGTCGATATATTAGTTTCCCATCGCTAGCGCACAATAGTATACTAGCTAGGAGTCCGGTGTGGCATTTTTATTGACACTCGTCTGTGACAAATTATTTCCAACGGAGCCACCGAATTCTTCGCGCATACAGTATATTGCTTTACTTAACGAGTACACTTGAACTTCATCATGAGCTGCCCTGTACCATCCCCTCAACTGAATTTGATTTAGGATTATACGTCATTTAAAAGATTAAACAAGGCTGAGGGCAACTACAATGAATTTCCACCTTTATAGTTCCTATTACCATTCTGTTGGGGTAGGGCGGGTCAGCAGTTATCTTCGTGATCTGTCACGGATTTTTTTCGCCATGTCTTACCTTTAACTTTTGCCAGTATTCTTTTTTACCTGTTTTTTTTTCAGGACGGCCACGTTTTTGTCAGGCGGAGCTGAAGGCTGATATTTCAATTGACATCAAAACATAATTTACATCATGTTAACAAGTGAAGTTGGTAATGAAAGCATTTCTTTGGAGAAATCCAAGTTTCTTTTGTTTATGATTCATAATCATCAAACTACACCCACGTCTGGGTACAGTCTCTATCAGTAAAAGCCTAGTCTCCTGACAGCTCGAAAACTAAAAGAAACCTAAAGATTTATAGTGTTCCTATTAATATAAAATCACAAATGTAGATAAAACGAATAATAATCATATCCATTTAAATTTCTGGTGTTATAGGTGTTTGTGGGTGTTTCTAATCACTTACCTTTCAGTGATATGATCTCCGATGGCTCTGTTTCCCCATTATTTTATAAAGAAAACATAAAAATCCAGCACAAAATATGTACATCCTTGAAAAATAAACAGCAAAAATCAACAATGCGCTGCCAGAAAAAAAAAAGATTTATCATCAATATTGGTAATGTAACCCGATAATTTTCATAAAAATAATGGACAGAGTAAAAAAATTTCAATTTTCCCATCAAAATTAAGGGTTGTCCATCTCCCCAGGCGGGGCATCGTGTTACACACCTAAAGTATAAAAAAATATATTCAAATCCCTGTAACGACGAGGCCAATACACTGGAGGGCCCTGTTTTCCTCCAGCGTCCCAATACAGCCAAGTATTCGATATCGGTAACACGATTACTGACCCGCGTCTTAATTTGATCAGATGTGGCCGCTGTTTTTTTGGCCGCCTGGGACATTTTACCTGTTAACGAATTTATACTTGGAGTTATACGGTTCGTTAAATATTTATTTGCGATGTTATGTTAACGTGTAAAAAAATATTTGAATAAATTTACCTTTTTAGATAAACTGCTAGATGTTATGAGGTAATAGCCTAAGCCAGGTGTAAATTTGTATCTGCAATCTCCTCGGTCGATGTGTCTCACCAATTTTCAGAAAGTGTAAGTCCAAGAGAGGCATCCCAAATGTCTCTCCAGAAGGCGCTTCCTTTTTATATCACTGGAGACAAACGGGCAGTCGGAACGTTTTGATAACCATAGGAGGCCGCATAACGTTTAAATGTGTTATGAAAATGTGTTACACTCCTCTCCTTCCACCTTCCGATGGGCCTCCGGCTACTCACGAACCGTAAGAAACACCACAGCACATCTGTCATGTTACACCGGTAGAATATCGCTCATATTCCTGGCAGGGAAAAAATTTGTAATTCCTTAATATTTTTATGATGTTAAGGTTTCTTAAAAGCAACTCTTCTTAAAATATTTGCCAAGAGTCATCATTGTCAGTCAGATAAAAAAATGTTTTAACTTTTGCCCAGAATTAGTCGAAGAAAATAGTCAACCACCTTAGAAAAGTGAAGTGTTAGTCGGCCGTTCACCAGGAGGGAAGACGATTACCGTCCAGTTGCCGATCCGGGCTGGATGCGAGTAGTAGCAGATCGGTCGTCTTGCCGTTCATTGAAAGAGGCCTCCATTCATATCCAGCAGTGGACCTATATGGGCTGATAATGATGAATGATGATAGTGAAATCACGAATAAGTGCAATAGCACGCCTTAATATTCGAATGCGAATATTAAGGGGATAATAAAATGGGATTACCACTTAACGGTACGCTAGTAAACACCGTTGGCCAATCAAGTAATCCGCCAAAGCCAGGATAGCAAGAATAGCTTTCGCCTTGACAAGATATTTTTATAAATATAATTTTTTGTGAAAATTATAAAATAGTCATTAAATTAAGTATGAATAGAAGGTTTAGGTACTTCTGCTTAATCGAAATATCAATTTTACCTTATAAGGATATCAAGCACACTTTTAAATACACGAGCAAAAATGTAAAAATGTCACATGAAATGGCTTTATGCTTCATATCTTATTAGTACTTCATATATAGCTAAGTGGCTATGTGTAGCTAAGTATAGGTAACGCAGGGGTAGTGGAGTGGGCATGCTAAGTGACGTCATTAGCAAGCTGTTGACACACCCGCCATGCTATATCTGGGCGTGTTTATGCGGCCCCATTACAGGAGGCTTTGAATATTGCTTTATAATTACAATATCATAATACACCTCATTACATAGGCATTGGGTCTAAAATACAGTGTGTATAAAGAAAATTCAATCACTAGTCGATTCTTATGAATGCTGACTCTGACGTCCGAGGGCTGGTCTTTCGAAGTTCAAATTGCTTGGATACAGATAATAAAAAAAATCTTCCTATCTTCTTGGAAGAGTCGATGATACCTTGGCATATCCGTATTACAATTAAATACCAGAGGGGCGACTATATTCGAGGTCATTGTAATGTCTCGTGATGATCATATCAATTAATAATTGCAAAATTTCGCAGAAAATCAAAATTTTGCAGCTTACACGATATAAGCTGGTAATGAACAATCAATTTCGGTAGGTGCAGTTCCCGATTGATAATTCAAACCATCATTAAAACAAGACAAAAAACGCTGGCAACCAAAACAATTTAATAAAACAAAAACCATCTCCGTACAAGAATCGGAATTTGCCGACAGAGGGCCTCATTTGAAAGGACCTTTGAACGAATGTCCATTTCCGACAACTTGAACCATTCAATGAGCAGGCACGACATAAACAGAAATAAAAACACGTGCTCGATGATTTGTTCGCGTGAGTGTGTCACAAGCATTAATATTTTAACGAAATTAATTTAATAATTAAATTTTAACCATTAATACTTTTTACAAGAATATATTAATATGATGATGATAAATATAATATAATCATGAATAATCATGAAAGAAATGGAAAACATCATTTTGTTTTCTGATTATTTGTAGAGATGTCTAAATCTAGCATCTTTGCAAAGATGGCCGTAGAAGTGTGTAGTAACCAGCTGTCATAATAATTCGTGTATAAACACGTGGATTTGTTTTGGTTTTCGTAAATGACATCATTCCTTCTACAATTGCTGGAATCTAGGAAGAGGTAGTGCCATGCTGCATACCTTGCATGGTGCATGATACTACATCCTCCTATGCAAGCGGAATTGGGCCGGCACGACCGGGGAAGTACCTCTCGCTCACTAGACACCGGCGTAAAGTGACTGCGTCGCTGTCACGTTTCGAGCGGATTGTGAGTAGCCGATGGCCTATTGTGGGGGGGGGGATGATAGGAGGCAACGTATCTGCGTAACAATCATGCTAATGTCCTTAGGCGTCGGTATCAAAAGGCTAAGATAGCTCGTTTGCCCTGTTATGATATGAGAAAAGAAATTGCAGCTGTAATAAGCGTCATATTGATTCCAGCTATATCCCAACAGCCAACCGCCAGAAACTAAAATTATATTATTCTCTTTTATGATTTTGTTAATCCAAATTTATTCTGCAGTTTTAAGCGTAAAAGAATAACAACAACACTTCACATTTACAACATTAGTAAAGTAAGAAATGGGTCTTATTGTTCTTTTGAAGGCTAGGGTACGCCAATTCAACGTTTGATCATTCGATACGAAAATTAATGATAAACCGAGTAACAATAAAAATATGACAATCCACCCCCGCGGCAACCAATAGTTTTTCGAGTTATTGTCGCGAAAAACGTCCTATCCTTTGGGATCCCACAATAGGGCGATCCCCTGCCAAT
>JAFELO010000919.1:33094-44200 GCA_017140195.1 Eumaeus atala
GCCCCCTGCCGCCACCTGAAGAGTTGGAACACACAAGTTTTCAATAAATCACCGTATACGACCAATTTTACAACTTACCCAAAAATAGCATACGTAATCTAAAGATCGGGGTTTTGGTGGAGGGTTTCTCTGAAATTTTAAATTATGTATACAATTCCACAGATACTAAAGTATGATCTTTAATCATCAAAGTAACTAGAGTAGGTTTTATGAAGGCAAACTTTAGCCCAGATCTATTCATGGATGAAGTTGTGTCCAAGATATAGGAAAAAAATTAAACCTCTATATTGGGCTTTAATGTGATGTTGATTATTTTTCAATCTTTGTATTTTAGTGTCATGTTATACTTTAAATTATGCATTTATATTGTCTTCGTTCTGCATTAATATTGTTTACGTTTTTTCTAAGATTTTTCCAAAGATTCGTAACTAAAAACATAAAATACTCGTATGTTATTTTATTGTTATAATTGTAGGTACTAGCCGAAACCGTGATATGGAATAACAAAATTAATTATTTTGGACTTAACAACTATGTGTGCGAAGCGAGGGTGCCTTGCTAGTGAAATATATCTATTGAAAGTTTGAAGGTAATGAAGTATGTTAGAAGTGGGAGTGATTTTACAGCGCATGTCGAGTGACCAGTGTCCAGTCCCGTGCAGGGGGTGTGGCCATTGATGCGCCCTTTAAGCTATTGATAGGGTTCGATTAAACCTTTACGTATTCGTAGGTGGATAAGGATTAGAGATACAGTCGTTTATGGAGCTTATGCGAAGCTTTATATTAACAATTACCACTCTGGCTGGTTTTAAACAGGCCTTAATCTAGTTTTATGATTCCATATTTAAAAATTGGAATATGTTTCATATTCAACTGTCTTTTTACTTTTTCTATTGTATTGTACTTTTTTTTAACGGCCTTTCATTGTAGTAGAAAAATAAGTGATGTACCTACCTACGATATTTTATATGTGTAATGTACGTAATGCACTACCGTTCTTGATTAATCTAGTACAATTCATTCTAAATAAGTAAGTAGTTACTAGAAGATATCATAAAATATTTTATCCGTTGTACAGATAAAGAAAGACTATGCTGATCGGACTGATCGTAATTTGAATTTAAGGAACTTTTTGTAAATACCTAATTAACATTTGTGATATAATGAAGTGGCATATTTTATGTTTTGTCATTATACTTTTTACAACCAGCCACGTGCTAATTTCAATTCAATTAAAAGGAAGTGACAGACATTAGGAAGTGATTCAAAAAACGAGACACGAGCCAGGGCCTAAGTAAATCTTTGGAAAAAAACATGACACATTTACATAATAAACCCTCTAAACAAACCAGGTACAGTCAACAAAGCGATCGAACCATGTACTTCTCGCTATATTAATTTAGTACTCAGGTTACGAGCAACCCCTGCAAAGAAAGTACGGCCTACTTTCCTCATAAAGAGATTGAAGGAGAAACAACAATAAGCGTGCGGAATGCAAGGGAGAGCGTAGTACTTATATAAAATTAGCTTCTTTGATCTGGTGCCGACCAATTGTGTGTCGTGTAGAAGTGCCTTTATAATTGTTAGGCGTCGAAGCCGCTGCCTCATTTATTAGGTAATGAGGTATGTGCTTCAATTATATATCGGTGAGGGTTCGTACAAACATGGCGGAATTTCATTTTCGTTAAAAAATAACAATCGAACTTATTGGAATTATTTCGATTCTCAATATGTGTAGACATAATGAAGTGCCTGCGTCTGACTAAAAACTCTACGCCAGTGCTTCTATCAATTTACTTGATATTCAATTGTTAAAACAAATAAATAATAATAAATTCAATTGTTTAGTTAAAATAAAGAAAACTAAATTTTAATTAAATTAGAAATGGTTTTAGTCTTTGTTGGTTGAGCAAAGAGTCATCTACACTGTTGTTAATTACTCATAAATATGTCGGTCAATTTCCTTTTCTTTCTAATCAAATTGTAATATTGAATAACGTTTAAGTAGGACATCTGTTATGAAATAACCCCTTCAAAAATCTCACGGACCACAACACGAGAGCAACAGCTATTCACAAGATAAGTGGTCAAAGCCGCAACTGACACCTTCAAGTCGGAAACCGTGACAGACATGCTATAATTAAATATAATTTAGCCGAGTGTCATTGCCCATATGCTCCACGAATGTTTGGGCCAATTAGCCTTGAATGCCTTTTCATTTTATCCTTTATACTTGCTTTAACTTTTGACACAATACCGTGTGACAGATGCATAATTATTTGAGTTGTTGTGACAAATTCTGTGGGCCCTTTATTAAATATAAATAATATTTAAAAAATAAGTGACCTTTTGAAAACATGTCTGTAAAATAGTTTGTTATCGTTTTTTAAGAAGATATACATATAATGTTAAAACGCATTTTGTGCCTGTAAAGAAACCGAGACTCAGCTTTTACTTAATTTTCTCTTCTCAGCGGATGCGGACAGCGCGGCAGAGGGAGGCGGGTCACCCACGCCCGGGGTGCCTGCGGACACCCTCACGTGCGGCGCGTGTCGCCGGGCCTTCGCCCTCGCGGACATCGTGCGGTTCATCCAGCACAAGATCTCATCGTGCGACAAAGAACTCACGTCCTACCACTGCTTTAGTGCTGGTGCGCTTATTTTTTTTAATGTCTTATGAGATCTCATTTGACAACAAGGAGCTTGTACCTTTGCTTTAGCGTTGATGAGTTTCATCACACTCTTAAGCTTCAGATAGAGAAAGGGGGGAGGGGATAATAACATACGAGTTGTTTCGACAATAACTCATCTATGTTGTACCGCTGCCTTAGCGCTGGCCAGTTAACAGATCAGTGACCTGATCGGGTCTGGATATGGTGGACACCCTCACTTGATCTCAGATACTTTATCTTCACTGAAAGAAGCCTTGTGGTGTGATATGTGCATAGGTGTCGTCTTAGCAAGGAATAAAGAGAAAGGTCATGTAGTGCGCGACACTCAGCGCTGGTCTAACCACCTACCTGTGCGGACGTAACCTTAGACACGAGTTTCTAATTGACGGTCCATTTACATAAAAATGTTTTCTTCTACCCACAATCCTTCTGGAGGAACAAAAAACCGAATTTATAACAATACGTGCATTTCAGGTCCAAACTCTGACCAAGAAGATGGGTCGAGGACAGGTCAAGCTGCAACGGGGAATTCGAGTGGCAGAAGACCATCTTTACTCACAGCCCGAAGGCCACCAAGCAGCAGAGTACACACACCGCCCTTAGCAAGCCCGTCGATAGCACCACCGGATCTCTTAGAAGATGGTGGTGCTTCGAGTACACCGAAACGATTACTAGATGGTAATTGATACATTGATATGTCAGCCTTTATTTAAAGCATAAAGGGGCAGGTTAGCCGTCATAGCCCTATAATGGTATAGATATTCGCATAAAGTGCGCTACAGCGTAGTGACAGCGTAGTTACAATCTAATGCGTCTTTAATTATTCAAATATTCATTAACTCCTATTGAAAATGAGGCGAGAAGGAAGGCATCGCAACGGGATAGTAAATCGAGCTCGATCTAGTTGTAAAAATCTCTGTTTACAACTAGATCGAGCCAATCCTTCCGAAATAAATCCAGTTCATTTCGGCATCACCAACGGTGTCTGCTCAGTGTTCGCCGGGCATTCCGGGAAGTTCAAATACATCTTTTGTTGCCCAGAAATCCTATGACATGCGGTAGGCGTGGCCAGCCCAGATTTTCTAAAGTGTGGTAGCATTCCCAGTGACCTCCGTTAACCTTTTTTCTTTCCCCTATAATATGTAAAAGAACATTAACAATACCCAATCGAACTGTCTCTGAATAGAGCATAGTCTCTGAAATTGTTGAAATTGTTATTAGAACCGACTACTCGGATTTAGATAATTTCTCGCGAAGAAAGAAGCGTCTAGTTTCTTTGTTCGTATAAATCCTATAAAATTGTTGGTGTTGAATTGACTGAACTAAATATCTGAAATGTAATAGCTTTTATCTATTAAACATCTTCTCGAGAACTATGCCACTTGCAAAATCTTAGAACTAACTTTAATTATGAATCTATTTATTAAGCCGTCATTTGAATGTATAATTTCAAATTGTCAACACTGATAACGTAAACTACACTTTTTAGAGCGTAGGCGGAATAAACAAGAAACCAGAGCAATTTACTAACTAATGACACCCATTAACATCCGTACATACACATTCGTTACTCTATTATATCACATATCACCAATGAGCCAGTAGCTGCTCATAGAACGCACGGAACTTAAAAGATATCCATAATATTTAATGTGGTATCATGTGAGTGATAGGTACCTCCTCGGTCATGACAATTCGGCTACGATGCAGCATGGCACTATCCCTTCCTATACAGTTTACTTTAATTGAATACTTTTGCACTAGCAGTTGATGCAGGAGTATCGACGCCTAAGCGAAGAGCATCAACATCACCAATGCCTTCAAGCTCACCTGACGAGGATATTAAACCCAAAATCAAGCAAGAACACATGGACACGTCAAGCTCTCCCGAGGACCAAAAGAAATCCAGAACGGAAGTAGCTGATGCAGAGTCCAATACAATGCATAGTGGTGAGTTTATAATAATACTAAATGTTGTACCTTTTAGCTCCCCAAAATATGAGTAAAGGCATTTCAAATTTAGAAAAAAATAATATTTCTAAAACATTAAAATATCTCATTTTTTATAAATTTGATTCTGATTTGTCAAAGGTATCACCCGGCTGTTAGCCAATTTATTATTTCAAATATGTATATGTTATTTAAAAACATGCATAGCTCCGAATTCTAACAAATTTAATATTTTTCACATACAAAAAAAACTGAGCTTCCTATGTCTTTACACATACAGTCTAAATATGCCATAACAATGATAACCCTTAAATCTAAATATGGACAATAACGTGAATAATAACATAAAATCAGTTTTATTTGAATCTTTCACGTCATCGCAGGTTCTTTGTGTCCTATTTAGTGTATCAACGATTTGTTCTCGTCTCAAAGGATTTCGACTTTGACAATTTTCAAAGTAACGCTCGTCTTTTGTCCTATATTGTGCAACACGTATCGTCCACCATTTATAGATTGCCTACGTCATGATTTGGTTATACATTTAGGCTTACAGTTAATCTTGTCACATTACAAACTCATTCTCGCTTAGGGTGTTCCACTTTGCTTCAACATCTGTCGAGCAGGAGATAAATTATAAGCGGTATAAGACACTTGAAAGAACAAAAGAACAAAATAAGACGGAGAGTCAATAAATTGTGTAAATGGATGTAATATATCTAAATATTATGGCAATATCAGGTTAAAAACAATCATGGCGGTAATGAATCAGATTTAGGAAAATCTAATTAATAATTCATAAAAATCTGCGAACACGATCACATAAATGCATCGATTTTAAAATCATGACATTTATGAAAATATTATATAAAATAAGTAGCGTTTTGGAACATCTGTATAAGCGGACAATCTTGCGGGGGCGGTTCGAAAAATAATCTATCCGAGCATAACCCTTTGTGCGAGCAGATGTGGCGTCATTTGACACTTTTGTATTAAACCGTTGCACAACAAAAGCTTTCTTAAACCCGAAAATTGTGCACCGTTCAGAATTTTCGACCCGCATTTCTGTCAACTGCTTTGTAACTGCTCGAACATTAAGCGGCAACACTGCACAAATAAATTCATTAAACAACGCAATCTCTGCTAAAATTGTAGCGATGGCATAAATAAAATCGATAAATTAAAAAAAAATACGTATCAATGACATTTATTGAATATACACGAGACTAGATGAAGTGTATGAGACGTGTGAGACTTAAACTACTTGAACGCCTTGGTAACTACAATCCTTTACAGGAACGTATCATGTAAAAATACAACACTAATTTCAACTTATTACAAATATAGTTATTACAAATTTAAAGTTTCATGAATATAATACCATACACTTTAAATTGTATCGTAATAAATTACGTAGTAATTATTATTGCAACAATTTAGTGCTACTGAATCATTGGTTTATAGTTTTATATCCTGTTGTTAAATCGCACTTTTTTTCTAACATGTTTTGATATTTTAAGCCCTATGCATTTCAAAATGCTGGCTATCAAATACTTTATGAGATATGCCATTAAAACATTGCGCTATCAACGAGACGTCAATTGCAGGTTTTGCTTCAACACCAGTTGTTACGGCTTATTGAGTTTCAACCAAAACGATATTAACCCCTTCGAGAGAGCTGTCAAATACTTTCAATAAACCACGTGCACAATGTAGGAAAATAATGGCCAGAAACAAAATGTAACCGTCAATAAATCTAGTAAAATAAGGATTATTGTCACAACACGAATGTAATTTGAAAGTGACAGATAGTGACTCGTGCCAAATAAAAAAGGGCCCTTAATTTTAATTGTATTATTTTGTACATATTAATTAACCCCATCAGTATAAACAGATAAAGGGGATGCTTTTAAAGAAAAAAATTATTTGCATGAGCACACGATTGACGTACGTATTGTTATCTTGTGCCTTTTGTGATGACCCTTATGTTAACCATGCCAGTTTTGTACTGAAAGACTCTAAGTATAATGGATTGCTTTTGAATTTGCAGCGCTAGGTTGTTATTTTAAGGTCCCAAATCGAAGATCAGCGCGTATGGTGTAACGGCTTTTTCTGTTATGACAGCCAGTGATATTATAATTGTCAAAGATGCTACCGAGCTTCCATTGTCAACGGCGGTCTTTTATAATTTTTTCAAAGATAAAAAAAAATGTTTGGCGTGCTCCTGACACGTACACGCTCATGCGTTCGCCGTGACCTACGGAACTTCTTTGAGCGTGACACAATGCTCGCGGTTATTTTTAGTTTTTACAGATGGGAAGGTAGCTAAGTGGCGGGTTTTAAATAAGTGGAATTTAATTTTAGACGTGACATCTTTCAGTGTAAAAGGTTAGGGGAATATTGTCTCGTGCTTGTCGCGTGGCCCTCTAAATACGTCGTTGTAGGATTTAAGCAACACATGATTCAATTGTTTTTCTAGTCTGGCGTATTGTGTCCATAAGTAGACTATACTCATTAACATTACAAAACCCCGTCAAACCGATGGTCGTCATTTCTTTGTATTAAAACCAATATTATATCAGGTGCAATGTCCAGCATATGTTTGGTTTACATTGACATGAAAAATTTATAAAACAGCCATTTTAAATTGTCTTCCAGTATTCTCCATCTAGAAACTTTGCATCGTGTTTTTGCTTATGTTCTTCGTGATACTTTTAGTCGTCATTACTGCGTAAATTAGTTATAACTGTTATTAGTCCATCATTTCATTATAAATTATACCAGGTATCTATTTGCAGCGTGGTACTACTTTTTTTGCATTTTGGAGGTGTCTAAATTAATATTGGTTTCTCTCACCGATTTCAACGCATCCTTCTGAAATTTAGTTTCACTAGTTTTCGGTATTTGTATAAAACTAGAACCGATAGTAATTTATAATATTACTATGCTTATAAAAGCGATAGTCCGTATGTGTCTATGTTTGTAGTTTGTGTTTACATGTAATTAATACTGGAATTTAGCAGTGATATAAATTTCACTTCGAAAAAACATAAAATACTGTTTGTTTGTAAAAAGTATAGTTCACGTCTCATTATTCCCACCCACAATATTGACAGACAATTTTCCTTCATCCGGATAATTCTTATATTTGTGATAATAATTATGATTGCAAATTAGTTTTAAAATGTCGAATCTTATCACAAATTTATTCTTTGATATTTTACAGCCCCATCCATAATTTAAAGGATCAATATCGGATATGGCCCTTTGATTCAGCCCCATCGCGGTGTTGATAAAAATTATCCTGTTAAACTTGAAGCACGGTTGACCGCATCGTAAAAAGGCCGGCCAGTGAGTTGTAAACAAAGGTTTATTTCGTTCACAGTACCAGGAACAGTCACGTAAAATCTAGATCGAATTATATTTTTTTGTTATTATACTTTTGCTGGAGCCCCAATAGTATAGTGGTTAACGAATCGAACTCCCACTCCGGTGGTCCAGGTTCGATCCCGACTTTGTGCCAATCAGATCTAGGATTGGACAAACTTTCCCTTCTGGGTTGCAGAGATCAGATGGCAGTCGCTCTGCATAAAAGCTGGTACCCTCGTCAAATCCCCTAGATTTGGTAGCCGAAGGTGCAATATCATCTGAGAAATACGATTAGGCTATGACTAAGAAGAAATTTCTATGCTTTTGCTGGTTGCTTGTGTATTGATGCCTAAGAAGTGTATTAATTATAAAATTTTCACTACTCTCAAGGTTACACTTACGGCATATCTGTGATAAACTACTTATATCGGTCCTAGTACCCGGACTACAGATACATACCTAAAACAGTGTCATTGTAATAAACACTATTTTATGATGTTTTTCTTCGTTGCGATATTTATTGTATTTATAATATATCCTGATTCTCATAGACGTTAAGCCCAGTTAGTCAGGCTTAGCCTAATAATATTTTTAGGTTAATCATACTGTTCAGGGTATAAAAACATTGCTTTTATTTTAATTTTAGGTCCTTTGGCCGGGTCAACTTAGTATCAATAGTATGTTTGTCCTTGTTTATCTGATC
This sequence comes from Eumaeus atala, assembly GCA_017140195.1. NCBI lineage: Eukaryota > Metazoa > Arthropoda > Insecta > Lepidoptera > Lycaenidae > Eumaeus > Eumaeus atala. The sequence continues at coordinate 41,784 of JAFELO010000919.1, forward strand.
ACTATTCGAAATAACGTTAATTTGTTCTTTTATTTAATTTCACGTTTCATGTCTAACACTGCGGTCTAAAAAATAATTTCTCCCCTGACCCTGGACATTTCCATATCAAGACATATTTTCTTAAGGGACTTCCACAATGGTTCTCGACGCCCAATCTTTAATCCTATCTCAGGACCTTTGCGGAGGAAATTCAAATTTCTTTAGAAATATCGTCGTGATTATGTATGTGCGGGTTCGTATTCCTTCCGACGTATGAGATAACGTAAGTTAAGTCCGAGAGATTGTTAGAAAAAAACACCCACATCTGACTTCGATCCGATCACATCTACCGCATTTTCGGTGAGGGAGATCGAGTTTTACGCGCTTCGCTTTAAAATATGATTCAGCTTGGCATTTTTGGGATTAGTAGAACCTTGTTTTGTGCATGAGGTGATAAGTCTTTATGAAGGGTCAACCTTTTCTATGGCTCACCCTTTTAGTGAAAAGCGACCGTTGATAGCTGATTTAGGAGTACTGATAATGCATACAGTATGTGTAAATATATCGTAGATCTATCCTATGATAGATTGCCCTTTATGTCCATTTTAAAATGAAGTATATCGGTTTTTGAATTGTGATGTCACAAAGAGGGTTAGGGGGTATTATAGGGATTAATGCATCGATTGTCGAGTGCTATAGTTGGGCATGTGTAACTCACATACTTCCTTTGTGGTTTGAAATGTGGGGTCGCACTGACCGCTCCGGAAATTTGTTAATTAAAATTTATATTATTGTTTCTGTTCAGTTTTTCTAAATTTAAAATCTGTTATTTATCTCAAATCCAATGTCCTAAAATATAAGTATTAAATTTTATGTGTATTTTTAAATATTTCAGAATTATATCCAACTTATATATGTCTACAGTTTTTTTTTGTTGATCCATGTATTAATATGGAGTAGGCTGTGTCTTATAAATATCTTCTCTCGTAGCAATAAGCTGGACTCAATAAGAACAAAGAGAAACACATTTACAGGTACTGGTTTAACTTACAAAGGATTTTCGGAGGATTGTGTTATATATTAAATTGGCGTGAATTGACGTCTACACTGACTGGGAACAACTAGATGTTTTGAAAGAACGACAACGCATATATCCTCTATTTATATGGTCTTTGTCCATCACTGAGCATCAGGTGTACCTCATCTTTGCAACAAAGTACACACTTATGGAGTAACGTTATTAAAAAAGCAATAACGCGAGCAGTAAAATTGAGGTTTAAAGCGTCCACTTTGATGTCCCCCCTCCCCTTCCATATTTTATTGTTTTTCCTCCCATTTTTTGTAATATGTGGTAATGGCTGCCCGCCACGTGTTGACAACGGCTATTACGAGTTTAAAATAGCCCCTCGCATCTGGACGAAGACAGTGTAACAATTTTGATCACATTTTTTTTTTGTATAACAAGATGTGTGATTTACATGTTATTGGCAACTAGCGAAGGATGATGCATTTCGCCGGGTACCTAACTAGTTTACTAGCAAAATACACTGTCTCTCACTGCCGCTCCGAAACACGATGATGTATATCAAAAACACTAGTGATCCAAAGTGTGAAAAAAGTATAAAAGTCGATCCTTACGTAGCTGCAAAAGTGACTGACAACTTACTGTTCCGACAGACGTTGTTCTGTCGTAAATCTGACTTGTTGTCATTGCATCGTGTCATGTTTATGAGGCCGAAATTAAAGTTTATATTCTTTATATTTTTGTACATCGATATTCACTGTCAAAGTTAAAACTAATGTATTTTTTATAGAATAGGGGGGCAAACAAGGAATCGGAGCATTTTTATGACTACCGACGCCCGGGCATATAAAAATGTGAATGTCCATCATCCACATAATTACAACCCCCCCCCCCCCCAATGGGCCACCGGCTACTCGCGAACCGCACGAAACGCGATACTGAAGATGTCACGTTACGGCGGAATTATGTGACCGAGATGTAACTCCCCGGTCGTGTCGTCCCAATTCCGTTGAATAGGAAGATGTAGTGTCATGCACTATGCATGGCACTACCTTCTTCTATGCAGCATGGCACTACCTCTTCCTAAAATTTTGTTTATGTTCCTATACATTTGAGCATAAACCATAAGGTCATGGATATACTTATCTTACAAAAATATCCATATGTACATAAATCATTCTTCTCTTTCTGGGCCAATCGGTTAAAATGCTAAGGTAAGTTAAATGTATGAAAATATTTGTTTTTAATTATACTGCAAAATCAATTAAGTATTTTATTATAAATAAAATTTGTAATCGATGTATTCGCGGTATGTTTGGGCGGAACTAATTTGGGCGGGCTGGGGCGGTTTAATATGTAAGACGATAGTTTACAGAAACGACAATTTAGCCGTCAATGGGGCGCGGTGACTTTT
>JAFELO010000919.1:47184-100417 GCA_017140195.1 Eumaeus atala
GCACAGGAGGAGACAGTGCCATGCTGCACAGGAGGAGACAGTGCCATGCTGCACAGGAGGAGACAGTGCCATGCTGCACAGGAGGAGGCAGTGCCATGTTGCACAGGAGGAGACAGTGCCATGCATGGTGCATGACACTACAGTTTATGCAACGGAATTGTGCCGGTACGACCGGGTACACTCGTTCACTTGATACCGCCGTAAAGTACCTGCGGTATAGCGTCTCTTGTGGTTTGTGAGTATCCGATGGCCCATTGGAGAGAAGGTGAGAGGGAGGACAAAGCATTGGCATAATTATGCTGATGTTCAAGGGTGTCGTTAGTCGTTGAAAGGCTATATCATAAAAAAGTAACCGCTGATAAGGATATTGAACACACATCCTAAATAATTTGCTTACCCCACTAAGAAGTGGCACGAAAGCTTTAGCCACGTTACTATGAGTTGCTAGTCTTCGTATTAACGAGGACCGTTAATCTGAGGATAAATGACCCACGCCCACGCATTCTATATTAAGATAATAATCAGAGGTCACAACACTGGGATATGAGCTCATATTTATTATCATTTTTACCTTTGAGCATGAACGCGGAAGAATTAAATTTACTTCTCGTTGCTAGATTAAAACTAGCTTTATTTAAACACACACACATACTACGCTGGTTCCCTGGTGGGGTAGGGAGAGAGCATAGAGCAGCTTTATTTGATTGACATTTATTAAATAACTGAAAAAAGATACAATGGCATCCGCTGGATAAGGGCCTCGGAGTGTCACCTATGGCTGTCTATATCCAGCAGTGGGCATCTTCGAACTGATGGTAATGATGAATAAAATACAAATAAAAAATGAACATTCTGTATTTTACTAAAACGTTTAAATAAATATACTGATTAAGTGATATAAATGAATTGCGATACTCATTTTAGCAGGAAAACTAGCTGTACATAGAAAAATATATCTATTCTTATCTTTTTTCAATCAACGAGCAATGATTATATAATGAAATCTACTTTCTGCTATGAAAATATGTGTAAATTCCTCCTTTTCAGAGGAAGATATGATAAAAAAGGCATTTAAGTTTACAGATATTAATAAATTCAATATTCCTTAGCGAATGTAAAAGAATGAAAACCGATTATTAAATCAAATGTATTTGACGGCAAACCTGGGCATTGTCGAAGGGGGCGGGAGGGGGGGTACAGTCCAGACGGGTGGCGTTTAAAAATTTCACCCCCACTGGTTCCCAGTCCACATAATGCCCATAATAACGATTGCCTTTTGAAATCTAAACGGTTGTTAAACTCCCAGATTGGGGTTCAATTCCGGGACGTGACAATACTCGTAGCTTGTATGATATGTATGTCTATATTCACACACGTATGATAAAATCTTTTTAATGATTGTTTTCAAAAAGAGTCACAAGAGAGAGAGAGAGAGAGAGAGAGGGAGAGATACTCTCTCTTATCAAGTTCTCTCTCGTTTTCATTAACCACATGCCTCTTAAATGTAATTTACATCGCACACAAAATTTCATCCAAATCGGCACAGCGGTTTGTAGAGATTAAATAACAAATCGGATCACCCACACGGCATTGTTTAATTATTGCTATTATACAGTGGGCTGAGATGTTATCAGATAATGTAATCACATGCGTCCCGATATCTTAAGCCTTAGATCAATCGCTCGTACGGTCAGCTTATAAAATGTTACCTACCCTTTATATGGCATAGGAGGCAAGAGTCTGGTCATCCAATGGCAATCCGCACCAGCAGAGAAAGTGAATAGGATATATCAATAAAATGATAATGAAGGCCGCTGGTTTGAATTGGACCAAAGGTTTAGCGCTAGTATCGAGTTTTTTTTTCTCTTACTATGAAACGTACTTGTATTTTTCAGTTTTTGTAATATATTAAAATTTTCTTCATTTACTTTATGTTAGACAATACTATCAAATATTAAAATTGATATAAATATATATTTTCAGTAAAGAGAGACTGCTGAGAGGCTTTTACTTTGATATTCTAACGGTACTTAAATAGGATTATTTTTGCAAATCAATCTATGTTATCTACTACTTTGTATCTCTATGTTTATTATGAATATTAGGTGGCTTCAGTAGCGTCGACAAAAAAACAGTTTCGTCATGGACGTTCAAGAATTTCTGGAGATAAGTTTGTTTCAGAGAGCACGAAGTGTTAGCCGCAATAACAAATTCTAACTTAAATGAGTGGCAGAATATCAGTCTTTTAATCGTCGATTTCATCAGATATACGTACAGTTGACAATTAGCCTGCTTGTTAGATATTTTTATAAGAATTTTAACTAAAATAATATGAGAAAAAAATATAAAGAAGCAAGAAAGAAATGAAATTAAAAGATACACGATTTACTACAATTGAAGGCCGACATAATTATAAAAATATACTATTCCTTAAAATAGTATTTATTTATCAAGTGAACTTCCATAAGCTTTTGTCTAGTCTACTAAGTCTTTATAGGTCTTGCATCACTTTTTAAATACGTCTCACCTGAACGTGCCTGAATAATGATGCAACCTTTTTGAATAAAAAAAAAACTATTTTCTATTTCTACGTCTTGTAAAGGTTATATATCGTAACACAATGAACAATCGGTGGGATAGTGAGGTCAAAATATTGATACCGTGATTTACATCTTATACAGGGGGTCTCTAGATATTTTATATTATATGCGTTATCTCGGTTCCCTTCAACACTTATTTTATTTGACAACTGTTTAATAATACAAAAGTTAAAAACATATGTTATTGTGCCTTCGAAATACCTGTAACAACTAAATACTAGACAGTATATTGTATTTGGTTATGAATTATTTAATGACTACATCATCAACTTTTCTTCCTATAGTACTGACAACAAGATGTGATGTAGTTATAAAATAAAGATATTTGGTTTTTACACACATATAACGTAATCTACTATAAATTAAAATCACAAAATGGGTCAATACGAGGCATTGCATGTAACAATAAGACTTATCGAAGATTAACTTAAAAAAATCATAGCCTAACGTGATTACACAAAATATTATATAATTCTTTTAATTAATATCCATAAAAGTGATTATATAGGCATCAGACTCTCAAGATATCTCATAATGTAATCAAAGACCACACTCAATAATAAATGACTTTCAATTTAGAACATTATTTTTCAGAATAGAAGACAAAATTTATACTTAGAAATGCCTTTTTTATTTTTACCAAAACTCTATACCATATGGAAAAGTCATGCCGATTCCATAACAGCCTATATATATAAAATCTTTCCGGTTGGTCACAATCTGACCGTTACATTTCAATAATCGTCTTAACATTCGAGATCATTTATCGAGCCGCGCCTACTATTCATAGTGATGTGCTATATCGATAATGACATTTTTTGAAATGATAATAATATATTTAATATTTAATGTAGTCTTAATTTGTTGGTCGAGTTCTGGACTAGATGTAATCAATCAGCACCAGGAATATAATTTACTTTCCGAACAAAATTAAAGTCAGAGTTGATACATTGCCTCATAAATATATATTTGTCTTTGTATGAATTAAATAAATTCAATTAGGGAAGTACCAGTTGGATTGAGAAGTACTCGGCCGAGCACATGTTCTTTCAATTCTAAAAAACAAATATACCTACAACGGTATATTTGTTTTTTAGAATAGAATGAACCTGCTGCTGCACGAAGATCGTCTTCCCATTTGGTGTACAGTCGACCAACGCTTCGTTTTCCTAAACGCGGCCTCCACTCCAGAACGTTACTGGCCCATCTGCCATCGATTCTTCTAAGTGTTTGACCAGCCCATTGCTACTTCAGCAAGCTTATTTGTCGCGTGATATTGGATACTTTAGTTCTCTGCCTTATGAGTTCGTTACGAATTCTGTCAGACACACAAACACCAAAGATAGCAAGTTCAATAGCCCGTTGAGCTCTCGTTGAGAAGTTGAGAGGCCATGTTTCGGCCCCATATGTCATCACGGGGAGATAGCACTCGAAAGTCTAGTTCAAGCTTCGCGGTATAGGCGACGTGAGAATGTGACGAAGCTTCCGGAATGCTGCCCATCCCAAGTGAAACCTTCTATCAGCTTCCATCTCGAAGTTATGTCTACCTACTTGCAATAGTTGCCCGAGGTAGACGTATTCGTCTACGACTCCGAGAATAGCAATATCGACGTTAACCGGCCTAGGAAGAACATGTTCGTTGAACATGACCTTTGTCTTGCCCAGGTTCATCCTAAGGCCAATACGTCGGGAGAATTCATTTAGGATGTGCAACATTTCCTGCAAGCTCAACGATTGGGCCAACACAACGATATCGTCGGCGAAAGGAAAATGTGAGAGGTCCTCGCCGTTAATATTTATACCGCATTCTGCACAGTTTAAAGTCTTAAAGACGTCCTCCAAAGCATTATTGTACAATTTCAGGGAAATGACGTTACTCTGTCCCACTCCTCGATGCAATTGGATTAGCCTTATTTGACCTCCCGGAATCAGAACGGACATAAAAGCAGAATCAAACAACGCTCTCAGTACTTCGACGTATCGCCAATCGACCTGACATCGCTGTAAAACTTCCGTAACAGCTCAGGGTTCTGGGATTTGTCAAGCTTTGTGGTGAGACGATTCGTCAATATTCTTAAGAATAACTTGTAAATATGGCCAAGAAGTGAAATTGGTCTGTGATTTTGAAAAAGTGATTTGTCATCCTTCTTAAAAAACAAAACAACGTCACTTAAAGGTCATGCCTTGGGAGGTACGCTCCGGTGAAGGACAAAATTAAAAATGTCTTTTAGCTCTCGTCACACTGGTTCACCTCCTGCCCTAAGAAACTCGTCTGTAATTCCGTCCTTCCCCGGAGTTGTTCCACCTTTAAGCTGCGCAAGAGCCGGACTAATCTCATTCAAGCTGTCGTCCGGCAGATCGCCTGACAAATGTCGTGTTAGGCTTGCAAGCGGGTGGTTGTTTAAGATATCGGTCTACAACTTGCTATAGAAGGCTTCGAACTCAGATAAGATCCCAGGCTTAGAAGAAAAAGTAACCCCAGAATCTGATCTAACTTACGTAAGATGACTTCTTCCAAGCTTCTTCACAAAAACCTTCGACCCTCTATTCTGCTCAATCGCTTCGGTAACCCGTTGCGTATTTGAGCAGCGAAGGACTCATCGTATTAGTTTGAGGATTTGCTTAGAAAGAAACTTGACATCGGCAGACGTAACGTGTGCTCTGCTTTCCCTTATAAGTCCAAGCTTCTCATCTGAGAGTTTAGCTTCCTTTTTTGTTTTCGTATGCTTACTCCTACAATATCCTTCACCTACGTCCCGCATGCAACCAATCACGCCACTAATGGTCTCGTCAATTACGATTGTCGTTTCCAACATATCTAGGAAAACGAACCAATTTTTTAATTCTAGTTTAAATTTTTCGGCATGACCATGGTAGGTACCAAGGTTCACCGGAAGTCAGGTCGGAGTATTAAGTGTACTAATCGGACACGGTCGCGTCGAAAGGCTATATTCAGAGATCCCCTAATAAATCTAAATCAGTGCTCACTTCCGGTTTTAAACTGTTGATCATGGAGACATCCCTAAATATATGCTCTCGGTCCGTCATAATAAAGTCAAGTCAAGATCTGTGTCACAGTATCGGAGCTCTGCCATATCCACTTGCTATGTGGCCTCTTCTTAAATTAAGAAGAAGCCCTATTTCTCGAGGAGGTTTACCAGCATTTGCCACCTGCGATTTCAACTTCTGACTCCATGTAGTCCCAGACTCGATTCGACACCATTTCGTACTCCCACTTTAGCATTAAAGTGTGTCATATAAGGCCTTTGAGATATTCTCATAAGTTGCCTTCAAGTCGTCATCGGAATGTGTCGAGGTTCGTGCGTATACTTGTATCACTTTGAGGCTGTACCTCTTAGTGAGTTTAAGTATGAGATACGCCACCCTACCCGACACACTAGAGATATCGACGATGTTGCCCACGATGGGCTTATTCACGAGGAATCCCATGCCGCCTAATTATGGAATGTCTTCTCCGAAATGGAATAGGTAGCAGAGTTATGGTGTTTTCACCTTGCCTTCGGACTTCACATAACCCCAGAACGTGCCATCGGATTTTCCCTAGTTCCTTCTGCTCAGCAAAGTGGTTATCTAGTCTGAGCGTTCGTCGGTTATACGTAGCCAGGTCAAATCGGTGGTAGCGATCCATAGCCCGTAGATTCTCAGCACCCCTTGTTCCACCGTGGCCGATACCGTGACCAAGACTAGTGGAACTACCGACAACTAGGGGCTGAATTCTGCTGTTGACGTCCATTAAAGGTAAATGCTCGTAATTGCCATGCTGAGCAGGCCGATTGGCAATCGCAGATTAGGTTTCAGTTCGGCGACAGTCAGCAGTGGCGCCGATTGATGGTACCACCATTACACGGCGCGACCACTGTCCGGTGTTCCCGTCTATTTCACTGTCACTGTGAATCAGGCGTCACACCAAACAACCAGGTCGCTACCTTCAGCCTCTCAGGATCTAGGAGCCTTCTCCTACATCCTAAGAGGCTATTACCCTTTGACAACTTTAACTTCACCCTGGGCGTGAATGGAGGGTATAATTAGTTATGATATTATAATTTTTTTAACAAACAATCGGACATAGTTTCTGCAAATGGAGTAGATCGAGCACCGCGCCATCAATAAGTACCTCCACAAGAAGGGACTGTCTCCAAAAGCCATCCATGATCATATGGTCAGTACTTTGGGAGATTCTGTTCTGTCATCCGCCAAAAAATGAATAGCAGAATTCAAGCGTGATATAGAGAGTGTGAGAAATGAACCCCGCCCTGGAAGGCCTTCGACGTCCAGTACTAACGAAAATGTTAAAAGAGTTAAAAAAAGATTTAATGATGGGAGACAGTAGATTATAAGTTGAAGAGACATTATAGCCATCTCTTATGAGTGAACTCAAAACATCATAGTCAACGAATTTGGTTTCCACAAGGTGTCTGCGAGGTGGGTTCCGCGACGGCTTCCAGTTGAAAAAAACGGATGCGATTGACTATTTCACGTGATTGTTTGGAGTTATTTGAAGCCGACACAGATGATCTTTTGAATCGGTTTGTTACAATAGACAAAACATGGGTTCATTACATTACGTCAGAAATAAAACAACGATCGAAATAGTGGAGGAGACCCGGTTCATCACCCTTTAAAATGACTGAGGCGATTTTTGTCGCCAAATAAGGAAATGGCTTCAGAATTCTGGAACTCGCAGGGTGATTATGATTGGTAGTCTTAAAAGGGGTCAGGCCATAAACTCTAATTACTACTGTGTCTTACTATGTCGTATACGAGCGTGCAGTAATGCTCAGAAGAAAAGGCCTGTTTCATCAATAAAGTTTAGGTTTGGTTTCATGAAGATAACGCCCGTGTTCACAAGTCAGTGCAATCAATGGCTTTTGAACTACTGCCGCATCCGCCTAATTCATATGATCTGGCACCGTCAGACTTCTTTCAGTTATTTCAGCTAAAAAAGCACTTGGAAGGTCAAGGATTTTCGACAAACGCCTTGATCAAAACCTAAAATGCTCTAAATATGAGATAAGAAAAGTGCATCGAACTTGATGGTGATTATGTAGAAAAATAAAAATATAACTAATTTAGTATGCGTTTATTTTCTTGGTTAGGTCGAATACTTTTCAATCCACCCTCGTATCTTTTATTGCCGCAAATCAGGGTGTGTACGTTTTGTAAGAGTTTAAGATTCTTTCTATATAGAATAGGGGGGCGAACGAGAAATCGGAGCCTTCTACGACTACCTATGCCCATGAACATCCACATAATTACTATGCCGATGCGTGGCCCTCCTTTCCCACCCGCCAATGGGCCACCGGCTACTCACAAACCGCACGAGATGCGACACTGGAGATGTCACTTTACGGCGGTATTATGTGAGCGAGAGGTAGCTCCCCGGTCGTGCTGGCCTAATTCCGCTTCATAGGAGGATGTAGTGTCATGCACTATGCATTGATCTACCTCCTCCCATGCAGCATGGCCACTACCTCTTCACTAGGAAGAGGCTAGTTAGAGCTCTACCGGAAGAAATAGAATAAGGGCTGACAACGTATCTACAATCCTGGAGATATTCTTTGAAATAAAGATCAATCTGCCTTTTCTGCTACAAGGAACGCGCATTGAAATTTATTTCATTAAAATAACATACTTATTCAGAATTTTATAGTCTACAACATTAAAAAATAATAATAAAATTGTGTATAACCAACATTATAGGCGATGATAAAAATCGATAACATACCGTGATATCGCCATGTGTCACATCACTAGAAGCTCGTTCAGACGTGATATAACACAATGATGTCCACAATAAAATTTGTCTTAGTCTCACAATGGACAATCAAATTACTGTCAAAAACGGAGGAGCACAGCTTACGCGCTTACCACTTAACAAATTTAACACTTACATATTCAATTATAGTTAGTTAGCTTATTAAATAAACTAAAACAAGCTATTTTATTTATAAAACTCAAAACATAATTAGTATCTTAAAATAGTGTATTTAAATCTAACGAAGTTTACTTATGTAACTACGTTTTACTCATATTTAAACTTTTGCTATGATCATTATATGTAAATTGTAGGTATGATGTAAGCCTACTAATAGAAGAAATTATTACTTATTTTTAAGCGTAGTACAGGAGTTTTTCAGTCCCGTTTTTGTGAGCTAAAAAGAAAGAACTAAAAAGGTATAATACATCTAGATAGATTCTACGAATATTTTTTAGAGGTTATATTAAAAATCTTTATTTTGTTATTTAACTATATGTGGTGTAACAATTTAACTATATAGAAGTAGTCAATCCTTATATTCAATATTTGAAGATTATAGAGACATCATATCTTCATATTAAATCCAATTCAAAAAGAAAAATAAAAGAAAAAGGAGTAGAGCTCTAAAAAAAGGAACACACAACCAATTAGATCCAGTTACATTCTATTGACTTCATGAGCCAAATAAAATCAGGCAATATATATACTGTGTTACAATAAAATAGAATTTATTATCCAAATTTCACACGTAGCATACACTATTACAACTACCACTTTAATGATACGTTCTATCAAATATAAAAGCCATAAAGATCATGTAAATATTATTATCGAAATGTGCACATAATAGAATTAAGACATTTTAACATTAACAATAATAAAGGTTTTCGAAACATAAGATATGAAACATAGCGTCGCGTCGGCAAGAAATCATGAACTCACCCTTTTATATGTAATATAAATAATTGTTCTCGACATATTTTATATCACGAATATATAAGTTCCACTAATATATAGGGGGCCATATTACAATAACGAATATGTAGGGGGCGGAAAAGAAGAAAACTATTTAATTATCATTTGGGGATGGCAGATAGCGTCAGCCATCCCAAATATATCCATCCTCTACATCGTAAAAAAGAAAAAAGAGTGACATTTCTTCAACACAGAGCACACCCACTGTCTAACAGTCAAAGGATACTTTTTTATAAAACGCTACAGTGGGAAAGTTTTGACTGTTGGATCACATTGAACTATAAAAAATTAATGATACATTACTGTATAAGACTTGTAAGTTATAAAACCTTGTAGGTGTCAACCCTGGAGAACGTTTAAATATGCGATCGTATCTGTCCTCGTATATGTCAAGCGACTATCATTTCTCTCCGTTCAGATAGTGTTACATATAGATTTCAATATCAACATTCTTAACCCAGGGCGGTACGTGATTCCGGCACGCGTATATTTCATAAGATTTCAGAGGTGCATGAATCACCCAAGACACGGAGGGGCCATCAGTCACGGCCGCCGACGTACAGGGCCCTTGGTCCTTCTGTTTAACATGCACGCCACGTGCCCACCCTGGGCCTACTGCGATATGTGAGAGCTATTACTAGACACTTTACCCGCGTTAATATCGGTGTAAATCTTCTTCGCAAGTGTTTAGTAAAAAATACTTAAATGTTTTCTCTTTTCCCACAGAACCCAGCAACTACGTCTGTTCTACGTGCAAGGCACGCGTCCATTCCGCGTGGCGGCTCGTGCAGCATGTGCAGCATGTACATGGCGTGAAGATATATGTCGATAGCATGCCGCAGCAACCACATAACAAACAGAACCATTCTTCATCAAGCACTTCTTCATCTAGTTCGGGATGCTCTTCAACTGGAGCCCCCCTCCCACCGCCATCTCTACGCCATCATCCACTATTACCACCACCCGATATGCATTCCCCTTTTGGAGTTGGTGGGCTATTACGAATGCCATTGCCAGGCAGCTTGCCCCCACTAGCCCACCCTTCTGTTCCACCAAACCCTTTATTTGCTCGACCAAATCATCACGACCATAGATTTCGTATGGAACAATTAGTTTCCGAACAATTTCGTCATCATGGGTTAAATTTAGCGGCTGCCGCTGCTGCAGCAGTTGCCGCTAACTCTTTACCTCCACATCAGACATTTCCATCTCCAGTTGATCGACCACCGGTAGTTCCAAATTCTCTCTCGGGTAGGGAAAGACCTCCACCCGTATCGCAACCCCTCTCTTTGGAACCCCAGCTGGATTTTTACTCGCAGCGCTTGCGGCAACTGGCCGGTACGACCAGTCCAGGGGCGGCCACAGGCAATTCGAGCTCTCCTAGCCCCAGGAAGCATTCGCCGCCGTTCGCTTCCCCGTCGCCTTCCCGAGTCGGCCAGACTCCACCGGTAGGCGCCGGACCCGGGACGGTGGATACGCCTAAGGAGGCAATAAGGGCACATAGTTCCTTGTCACCCGAGCGGCGTATCGAGCCACAGACGGCTGATGCGCCACCTTCTGACAGACCGTCTTCTACACCTCTGACAAAACGTTCCAATGAAGAAACAGTACATTCCTGTGAGTTTTGTGGTAAGAAGTTCCGTCATGAAAATACTCTGATTGCTCATCGACGCACACATACTGGCGAAAAACCCTATAAGTGTACTGAATGTGATGAAGCATTTGAAAAATCGTCAAAATTAAAACGACACATGAAAGTTCACCGTGGTTCGGGGGGTACTACTGAAGAGGGAGAATCTGGTGCTGATACCGGAGAGGATGAATCTGAAGATGAGTTAGACGATGAAGAACTTGATGGGGAGGAAGAGGAGGAAAATGAGGACGGCGATGATGTCGAGGAGGCTGAAGACCTTACTGTCTCGAATAGCAGTGCACCTGCTGCACCTCAACGTAAGCATACTCCCGTTGTCCCTACACAACCTCCTTCAGCGTCAGTAGTTGGTGAGTTAATGGATAAATTTGGTCTATCAAATATTGCTCAATATAGTGAGGCATTCAAACAAGCTCTACAAGAATCGGGTAATTCTTTAAAATGGAAATTAGCAAAGGACCGGGACAACAACAACGGCCCCTCAGCAGATAAACCTAATGGAATGCCACCTACAGCAGCACTTCGGTTAAAAGAGGAATTCGCTAAAATGCCTCCCCAACCACATCCGCTCTTTAATCCTTTTGAGAACCCTTTTGAGGCATCGAAGCGAATGAAACTCGAGATGGATAGAGGTGAAGGTTGGTGGCTACCTACATTACATGCTCAACGTCCACCTGAAAATATTTTCGATGGTTTGAAGAATAGTAGTAATGGATTATTGCAGAATCCGTTGCTCAAATCTAAAGAGGGACGCCGTAACGACACATGCGAGTATTGCGGTAAAGTTTTCAAAAACTGTTCCAACCTAACTGTTCACCGTAGATCTCACACGGGTGAAAAGCCTTACAAATGCGAACTATGTTCCTACGCGTGCGCGCAGAGCTCGAAACTCACCAGGCATATGAAGACACACGGTCGCCTTGGCAAGGATGTTTATAGGTGTAGGTTCTGTGAAATGCCATTCTCAGTGCCCTCTACTCTCGAGAAACATATGCGGAAGTGTGTAGTGAATCAAAGTAACGGTGCTCCACTTGCATTATCCGATGATTCTAATGCTTGTCGTGATGAGGCTTCGTGACTCTACCCGTGGGGTGGTCTTCGCCTACCACCACCAGCACCTCCAAGCCAGATCTTTTAGATCTATAGAAAATCTATGATTTGTTATTTACACCTGAAACTGTACATTGGTCTGTTGTGGATTGATAATTGTTCATATCTAGTCTTAAGAAATTTTGTGACAAAAATATTATTTAGTGTTAAATAAAATTGCAATATTTGCCCAAAAATGTAAGGCATCGAAGGGCATTAATTCACACTTAGTTACATATCTTTGTGTAAGTTTAGGAACTTTCCGTTTATTGTTGATGTTATGTCGCGTAGGTCTTCGGTTGTTTTTATTTTATGTGTCTGTGGTTCTTTGCGTTAAATTTCTATCGTTTTTATCGTGTTCTATTGTATAAAGGAAAACAATGCCAAAGTTAGCTAATGATTTAGTTTAGTTTATAAGCTGTATAGTGTCAATTCATGTGTTTCTTTCAGTATTCGTAGGATCTTCATCAGTTTTACATAGTATATTAACGATAAGTTGTTTCGTAATTTTAGTATATGTACAATAACATGAAAGTTTCCTATATAGATAATGTTGTAAATATGTGTATTTAAGTGGTAAATCGAGTACCAACCTGTTGATGTTCATATTTCTAGACATTCGATTTGAACAAATTTTCAAAATTACTTTTCGTAACGGTGAGTTTCCTGTAATCGATTAATTAGGAGTAGAAATCAAAATTGGACAAGTCGTCTGTAGGTTTGTTATCAACAAGGTACTTCTTTACTTAAATAGTGATAAATTTAAATTGTATAGGAACACAATTTCGCTTTTGTAACGAAAGTTATTTTTCTTAAGACTGAAAATATTCCAGTTTTGTTTATATTTTGCAAATTAATGTTTTATTGTGATTGTGGATAAACTCGTACCTTAATTAGTCCAAGCGTGAATCTTTCAGTATACGTACTTAATGTAAATTATGATAGAATTTATTATAGAATAATTACAGGTAAATTATAATAATTGTCTCTATTGTCTCCTATATAGTTCACTTATGATATACACCTTTAGAACTCCTTCAGAAGGCGTATTCAAAAGATACGCCTTTTAGACGAGATCTAAAATGGAAGTTCGTACAAATTTTCAATATAAAAACCACACACCCAACAAGAAGCAAAGGTCAACAAAATTTATTTTAAATGCGATCATAATTTATTTTCAATATTTAATACTTGCAGTTTTTTATGTTGATAAATGAAAACATGCTTTAACAGGTATATCATAAAAGGCAATTTAGGATGACAAGAAGGGGTTAGAAGCATAAAAAAAATAAGACAAATTTTATTGTGTAACGTGAAAGATGAACTGTTTTTATTATTTTTCATTTTTATTATTTTTATTTCAATAAATATCCATGATTTGTTAATTAAATATATTGTTTTATTGAAATCTCTGAATAAGAGGGAAACATTGATTAATGGTCATGTACATCCACTCGAAACGGTATTTCATCAAAGCCGACCTTCAAAGTAATCTTACAAGCCATACGAAACGCGACAGTGTAGCCACTGTAGACTTTATGTTATTGTATGTAACTTTATGTATAAAACGAAGCAAAGGCTTTGAAGAATTTGAAGAAAATTGAATAATATATATATATTATTTATCTATTTACCTTTAATGCAAAGTATGTTCGTTCTCCACGCTGGTTTTAAAGTATGTGTGCACATACAGCAGTGATACTATTATTAATATGTTATAAGGAAAGGAAGGAGAAAAACGAACCACACAGAGCCTTATAATGACTATTGACGTCCATAAACATCTGCATAAGTAATGTACAAAGTTTCCCTTTTCCTTATACATTCCAATGGGCCATCGATACTCACAAGCATCACGAAATGCAATAGCAAAGTTGTCCCTTTCCGACAGCATCATGAGAGCGAGAAGTCTTCTCGGTCATGGTGGAAAATCCGGCTGCAATACAGTATTGCATTACCTCTTACGTACACTCTGCGTTATGGTTCGAAATCCCAGCAGGTACAGGATTATTTAATTTACAAAAGCCTTCCCCATTCCCAATAGTCTAGTAGTTCTTTTTCAGGCTATACCTACAGTTAAAGGAGCTTTTATGAACCAGCTGCCTTCCTCGCCATTTCCAGACAGATACAACTTATGGGTCTATAAGAAAGGAGCCTAATTATATTTGACAGGCCGGCCGACATCTGCGACACCTCTCGTGTTGCGAATATCTGCGGGCGTTGGTGAACACTCACCATCAGCTGACCCGATGTTTGTTTGCCCCTATCTACATATCTATATAAATATTATAAAATTGAAGGACTTGTTTATTTGAGCGCGCTAATCTCAGGAACAATTGGTCCTTTTGGAAAATTCTGACAGTGTTAGCGCACTTTTCGAGGACGGCTAATATGAAGTACACCATCAAGATTCGATGAGTACATACGCGGGTTATTTAAGTGCAACCGCGAGGCACATCACTGTATAAAGAAATAGCAAAATTAATTTATTTTCCTTGTTTTCGATAGCTCTTTTCTTTACGGTGAATAGGTGATAGTACTTTTTTATTGCACAACTGAGCAATCGAGCAATCCCATTTGGTGGCTATTGACACCCATTAACATCCGCATATGCAGATCCCTCATTCAACTGGAGGGACTTGAAAGAGGCCTACGTCACTAGCAGCGGGCCGTCAAGTGCTGATGTAATGAAAATCCTTAAAGAAGTCTCATGGATTATTGTACCCGGCGATCAACATCTACTGAAGGTTACAATAAGACCCCAAATACTGCGGAGCTTAAACAGTTACTGTTACTAGAAATAATATAAACTATTACATAAACATTTTGAACACGTTGAAATTGTCGCCTCAAAACTCATTTGACATATCGAGCTGTTCGCTTAAACAGAATCACATCATACCACAAAAATACAGCGAAGCCTCGAGAATTCGGACCTCTATAATTCATAATTCTCTATAATTCATATTTCACAGTCATACGGCGATACCATTAGGTATCTTTCTGTAAAAATTCTTGCAATTTGGTCGCCTAGATAAATTGCACGAATTGTCGATCTGGCAGACTTTCTGACGACCGGCTGTCTCCGTTGGTAACGTGACGGTTAGCCCGCGTGTTACGCCAGAGGTCGCGGGTTCGAATCCCGCCTAGGTCATGGATGTTTATAAACGTATTGTATTTATTTCTATAATAAAAATCTTAAATATATAATATATCTTAAATGTATAAAAATATAAAATATATCTGGTACTTGTAGCACAAGTACTTACGGTACTTAATCACAGGACTAGGCTAACGTGTTGTGATAAGTCCACAGATATTATTGTTATTATTATAGACTGTCGGTGATTAGAAATCAATTCTATAATTCGTATTTAATATGGAGAGAACTTTGTATTTTTATTTATTTAGGATTATAAAACTGGTTACAATCTAGACACACTTTTATAAATAGCTATATATTAAAAATACCCAAAATGATCACAGCATATGCAAAAAGTAGAAAGTATCACTCAAGACGGACACTATAATTCGTATGAATTTTATTCAAGATTTACAATAAAACTACTTTTACGGATTTTATCGCGGTTTGTTAAATTATTTAACGAGCCCACCGTTTCAGAAGGTTTTCAGCAACCATGGTCACGGGTGGGCTGAAATGACAGATGGCCTGTCTTAAGTTATTAAAAGTACCCGAGGAATTATAATGGTAGTTGTTCCGACTAACGCAAACAGTACTTACTATGTCTTGCTGTCTTGAGTGTGTCTCTTCTGAAATAATTAAATAAACAGCGATAAAATCCGTAAAAGTAGTTTTAGTGTAATGAGTAACATTCACGTAAACTTAAGACATTGAAATAATTAAGTAAACCGCGATAAAATCCGTAAAAGTAGTTTTATTGTAATGAGTAACATTCACGTAATCTTAAGACATTGAAATAATTAAAAAAACCGCGATAAAATCCGTAAAAGTAATTTTATTGTAATGAGTAACATCCAAGTAAAAGACATTGTCTACTCATTGATTAATTGTGTAAACTTATTTCTTTTATATTTTGTAGTCAAGTCATATTATCGCACATATCACAGTATCGATGAACGAGACGAACTGGGCAAGCCTACCACAGCGGTAGAACTTTGATACTTCGTTAACTTCGATAATTCCTAGTAAATTCTTAGTCCCCTGAACTATTGATTAGCGAAGTTCTACTATTTTATGTATAGGTATGCTGTTCGCAGTAAAGCACACTGCGTGCAGTGTGCATATTAGCTTAGAATTTCTCTTTGGCGTAAAACTATGAGATATATATCAGTTAGAGGTAATGCCATACTGCATTGCGTCCGAATTAGGCCGGCACGACCTGGGAGGTGACCGCTCTAAAGCGACATTTTCGGTGCAGCGTTGCGTTTTGCATGTTTTGTTAACGCCGGTGGTCTATTGGCGAGGATGAGGAAAAGAGGGCAACGCATCGGCATAGTAATTATGCGGATGTTCATGGGCGTTGGAAGTCGTAAGAAGGCCTTGGTTTATTGTTAGACCCCTATACAACACCAAATAAAAGTTTCATCCGACCACTGGATTTAGTCCTATAAGAATGAATATCAAGACCGCCGATCTATGAAAGAATACTGGTCCTCACCTCAGTAGGCCTAATAAGGCTTGCAATACATACATATAGCAATACATATGCGAACTTTAGTTACCAAAGTGTTTTTTGATTAAAATTTCAGGTATTATTATGTTATTGTAGTTACCAATTACCAAAATAGATAAGGTACCTAATTGTAAAAAGATATATTGATCAAACTATTCCATGAAATGTTTTTAATAAGCAATTAATTTGTCTTATTAATAAAACATTGATCGCCTCTGTGGTGTTACGGTACGGGTGCCAGCTGTTAAGACCGTCAGCCGCGTGGGGTCCTGGGTTCGATCCTCAGGTTGGGCAACTGTTGTTAAATGTTTCTCAGATTATTCTGAGCACGCATTACATTCTCCGGAATTGGAATGTGCCCGAAGTGGCCATATACGTGCCACCTATGACATCATAGGCCTCAGTACGTTTTTTTTTGGTGACGAAGGGGAATGCATTTACGCATGAGACCTTGGAGCCCGAGTAGACCTCCAGACCTATGTTGGACTCGGCCATTGGGTAGCAATACCAACTAAGCCCCTACGGAAGCCTTTCTTCGCTATGACAGTCCCCACGACTCTGTGTCTTTATCAAGTGGACCGGGTTCCCATCTCGGACCGACACGGAACACAGGGTCACTACTGAAGGCGCTGCAGATAGCGCCTCCTTCGTACCCCCATTCGTCGTCGGCAGGGAGAGGCCCCGTCGGCAGGGAGAGGCCCCGTCGGCAGCCTCCTCTATCACCCGCTTGTCGCACCTCAGCATTAACGCCACATGCCCTAAACGGCGGACCCGCAGGATCTCGTCATGTGTGGGGTTCAGGCCGAGAGCCCTCCTATCCGAGACATAGGAGCAGCTCTCGGCAAGAACCTCCGCCACGAGTGCCCACGGGGGATCACCTGCTAGGGCTGTCGCTGCAGCCCACGATACCTTACGGTACCCCCGGATCGACCTCACTGCGATGACCCTCTGCGCGGAGCGCAGATGAGATGGGCCTCCGTACCTTGGCTAACCGTGGATGTTCTAGTGTATCTACTGGACTCACGAGTTGTGGATGTACTAGCACACCTCTGCCTACTTCTTCGGGGATGACAGGCGTGAAGGTACTTTATTTTTTCTAATAAAACAATTATATAACAATTGTGTGCCTTTATTGAAATAAATTTGGTTTGGTTTTCAACAATAATACGAGCTTTTGTAGACTAATAATCTCTTTACGTCTAGCTCTGTATTAAGTACCGTCACGACTTATGTTACATGGAAATTGAAGAAAGTTTTAAAATTTATTAATAGAAATAAAGACAGAACACTCAAATTGAATTTTAATATTTAATAAAAGGTAAGGAATACTAAATTAATTCGTCTACTGTTAAATGACTTAAAAATCAAAATTCAATTATTTTTTATTAAAATGGGGTTTTGCAAATCTCTTTTTGAACGTCGTCACTTTACTACCAGTGGTTCAACTCTAACCATGATAATCAGTATCTCTGAGTTTGTTTTGCGGGTTCTTCTAAGATAGTTTTACACAAGCTATATTACGATTATTTTCATTATAATTACGTTTTATTACAATAACAGCAAGAGCGTTCGTTCTATTTCAAAAATTTCGCATTGTGTGTAGATGTCTGACAGGTTGTTACCATGGAATCGCTCTATTAATGGGTGAAAACCATATGAAAATTCGTTCAGTGCTTCAGAATTATGTATCTTGTTTTTTCGAAGGGACCGGTTGACGGCGCTATTGCTCCCGCCTCTACAGTTCATCGGACTAGTAATTTTTTTTGTCTGCTGCTTTAGGGAGACGATTCTGTATCTGCCTTGGCATGCTCTAACAGGCCACACGGCCTAGCATTCGCAACTAGGTACATATCGCAACACACAGATAGGAGAAGTGCGGAACGCTAAAATGTTTAAATAGGCATTAGGTTTTATTGTTTAAATTAATTTAAAAATTACCCACACTAAGGTATATATATGGTGTTAAAACTTCTGTGGTACACAGTTTATGGCACTGCATATGTTTGACAGTGTAACGTACGAAATTTATTTTTATTATACACCTATGAAAAAGGTCTTACAGTCAAGCTGTATTCGAAGTAGAATCATTGGTTTTATAATGGTAATAATAATATCTGTGGAGTTAAAACACCACGCTAGCCCAGTCCTGTGCTGAGTACCGTAAGGACTTGTGTTACTGTTACTAGACAACGGATATATATTTAATATTCTTATGAACTTAAGAAATTTTATATGTTTAAGATTTTTATTATGGATATACACATCTTACATGTATAAACATCGATGACCTAGGGCAGGATTCGAACCTGCGACCTCTGGTGTAACACGCGGACTAACCGCCACGCTACGAACTGGGCCAACTGGTCGTCATATGATCGATTCATATCTGGACGATCACTAGTAATATTGCTTATCCAATCATAGTTCGTTCCGTAGTGAACTATACACTATGTAGGCGCACACTGTTCTTGGCTGCGTACCTCTATCTGCGTATTAATTAGTGTAAATATATAAAAAGGCAAAATTAAAGTCTTTTCATTAATAATCATTTCTTTGATTTAATAGAGCATCAGTTATAGCAAGATCTACATCAACAAATTATACAATAACATTAGCAATGGCGAACATTACGAATAGCTAAGGAGACCAACGATATTATTTTACTAAAGTGTGGCTGGTATGCTTAGCGCCATCTAGCGTGGAGTAGTTGAACGAAACGAGCAAATGCAATGCAAAATTATATTAATAAAAATTTTACTTTATTATACCTAAATTCTATCTTTAGGGGTATTGTTTAAGAAAAACATACTCATATCTTAGTATTTAATTGTTAAATATGATTCTATGGTAAAAGTATCTGTAATAATTATAATTGCTTGCTAACTAAAATAGTGGCATTTTTTTGATTGTCACTTTATAAAAATTATAACACTATATCCATTTTTATACACATAAATAGGATATAATGTAGAATAGACTCTAATATAACATAGAAAGGGTTGGGAGAAACAATGAATAACAGAGACCTATTAATATCCACACATTCAATGGTGATGCAAATGTGTTGTCCTCTTTGACCCCATCCCCCTCAATGCCACTCACAAACCGTACGAAATTTGATAATATGGCCATCGCTTTCGAGGAGGTATCACGCAAACGAGAGGCACTTCCCCGGTCGTGCCCATCCGATTAGGCTGCAATGCAGTAAATGAAACTACATTTTACTATAGACTAATTAAATTCAAAATTATATAAAACATTCTTTCAAAATTATAACAATATTACAGCCATGTTTGATAAAGAAATATTGATCCTTGGGAGTGAATTATTGGACATTATCTTGAAGTTCGCTGTTTTTCCACAAGATGTCAGTGTGTTTATATATTCATTTAGAGGTATAGATGTCGCTACCTGGTTTTCACCTTTAAAAACTATTTGGCCCGTATTTGGTAGCCACAGGATTGTTTTCTTGTGTAGGTCCACTGTGATGTCTCCTGAAGTTATACTTCTTTTGGCGCGTTAGGGAAAAATGATGGGAGCAAATTTTTTATGATATCTTCACGAACACACGCACACATCTTCGACACGAAAAATCGACACCAGTTGGCTATATCCAATATTTAATTTTTCTCTTGCTACGACCAAAGCATTATAACTTCTAACGCCTGTATAGAGGAAATACGTATCGCATATTAAACATAGGTTTCAATTATTTTTTCTTACCTACTTCAAAGTTCAAGCATTTGTCCCTGTACAAGAGGAGAGAAACTAGGAACCAGCGACAGCGTGGAAACCGAATAAAGAGATTTGAACGCTGTTTTCCATTTCTTATCTTTCAATCAGATTTCAAAAATACTCTTTGGGGTGGCACAAAAATATGTTCCCCCTCTCTCGCATCCTTCCCTATGGACAAAGAAACTGCTGCGGCAAATTAAACACACTTACCTACATAATAAACGGTACAAACAGGTTTAAGAGGGTACACAAAGAAACCTCATAATTATTACAGGAATTATTTCTATAATATACTTAATGTGCAATACTTATGAACGTGTTACAGATATCAAGGTAAGGTCTTTTTGAGTCCTCGCCAGGAACAAAGGTTAAAATTTTCGTCGTAGGCTGCAGAGGAAATATATATCTGTGCAACGCAGCGGAAAAATATCCTTTGTACCACAATGTACTATTTCGACCTCAAGAACATCATTCGGTTTTGTTCAGTAGATTTTTTTTTTTTTTTCACTTTTCACAATGAAATTTTAAATATAGTACCTAGTTCTGTTATTCCCACTGTTTATTTCTACGAACACTTACCTTTTTGATTTATAATTGATTAGCTATTTTACTCATTTTGTTGATATCTGGCGAAGAGCGCGCATTCTGGATGGAGATGGAGATTCACATCAACATCTCCTTGAAGGCTTTCATAAGCAGAAAGTTCAAGAATGAACATTGCTTATCGAGAAATATATTAGTTTGACTCGTATTACCGGGACTCGTGCGCCTTCAACCCAATTAGATAACAATAATCTAATTAGATTGAACGATCATATACGAAAATAGTAGGTAAAAGGTCTTGCGTAGGTCATTTTATATTTCTACTTGCCAACTGTGCAGGATATGATAATAATTATAAGAATTTGTGGACTTAAAACACCATGGTAGTCTAGTCTTATGCTAAGTACAGTAAGGGGTTGTTTTACAGGTACGTCTAGTACCTGTAACAGGGAAAATATATTTAATACTTTTTTTATAAATTTAAGTAAAAATAATATATTTGAGATTTTTATTATAGAAGTACATATAATGCATAGATAAACATCCATGACCCAGGCGGTATTCGAACCCGTAACCTCTGGCGCCACATACTCGATTATCAGAGCTGTGTTACCTATGCGCCAGCCGACCCTCAAACTATATTACACTACACAAGTGTGTCTGCAGATACAACAGCACTCATTGTTCCCCCATTCACTGATGGTAGTCCAACATCACCGGGGAGAATTAGGGCAGATGGCTTGACGTGCTCGTGGAGAGGGGGTTATGATACCGGTGATTTCCATTTTTTTTGTTTCGTCCTGGTGTTCTAACCCGGTTGCTCACAACTTGTGGCATACCATGCTTACCTTTTTTATATTACAGAGAGAGAGGGAGTCAAACGAATAATCCTTTTGACGGTTACTGGTATCCATAAACATCCACATAATTGTCATGCAGATGCGTTACTTTCCCTTCCTCCTCCGTAGTTCCGTACTTGGAATTGAAAAAAAATAATCTACTAACTTAAAATCGTGCGAATCCAAGGGCTCCTTTGGGGGCTGTGAACTTAGTAGTTCTACTCATTTGCATTAGAACATCGCATCTGCAGTAAGATAATGCATCAGCTAAAGCAGAACGCTTATGTAATAGCAGATGAGTTGGACAGTGTTTAGGATCCCGATTGTAACGGCAACGCTTGAATCATGGAGAAACTTTTTATAAGATTACAACAACCACTTTTAATCCATAATAAAAAAAAAAAAATTCTTACGAGACACATTCGGTTCCGCTAATTGCATAAATTACGGTAATGTACAAAGTTCCACCTAAATCCGCCCAGCGCCGCCCGCCCGTGACCACACGAATATTTAATAACAAACAGGTTTCATCTTAACTGTCGCATTGCAGTGTTGTGTAATGAATTAACTCGATCATCTAATTACAACGGACTTCGGTGTTAGATGTTAAGAAAATAACGTCTGTTATTTTAAGTTGCTGTAATGCAGAGGAATTGGGCCCAGTGCCGGATTAAGTTAACAGGGCCTGTAGAAAGTAACATCTGTTACCTTAAGATGCTGTGTTGCAGAGGAATTGGGCCCAGTGCCGGATTAAGCTAACAGGGCCTGTAGAAAATTATGTTTTGTAGCCATTGATTTGTTATTTTGTGTACTAAGGTCACAAATGCTCTGTAGATATATTATGTTGACTTTGCTTTTTAGTCCGGGGCCCATAGCGATTGCTATGTTTGCTCCGTGCTTTCGACACTGATTGAAAGTTTACCTAATTAAGTTGACTGTTGTGGGAAGAGTTACAAATTCAAATCCAATGCATCTATTATAAGAACGGTCTCATAAGTCTTTGGTTTACAAAAATACAGGATATACGATTTCACATTCAACTGTCATTGTAAAGCATCCATGATTTATTCAACACATTTTCATGCAATGCCAACCTAGCGTTAATAATTTTAATTCGTTTTTACAATGCATATTCTATTTAAAAGGTGTGCAAATGTCAAACGTATTTCCTTGACATGTCAACACTACGCGCATGTGTTTAAGTTGTTTTTGTAAAGTGTATAATTTGACAGTTGCACATTTTTATATGGACGGTTTTGGACGCTCACTCTATCTTGACATTTTTCAAAGTCCATGCTAAATTGTTAATTATAAAAAATATTAGATACACGATTTTATACTTAACTGTCATTCTAGAACATCCGTGGTTGTACATAAACATATTTTTTTGCGAAGTCACCATTAGGGACAAGAGTTTAAGCGGTATTTACAAAGTAGATTCAATTTAAAGAAGTGCATAATTTAAACACACTTTTTGCAGTCTATTTTACATGAATTTTAAGTTGTTTTTACATAATTGTAGATTGTGCACATCTTTTAAACGGACTGTTCCAATCGCTAACTGTGTATCTTGGTACATTTGTAAATCAACGCCTTTATGAAAGAAAGTAAGTTCTACACTTTATGTCTTATAAGAAAACTATCTAATCAGTACTAATGATAATAATCGTAGTAATGCCCTCTCTCTCTCTCTCTCTCTCTCTCTCTCTCTCTCGCTTTCTCCCTCAAAATATTCTCGGAAAGAGGCAGCACCACAAGCTTGTAGGATGTACTTTCTTACTCCCCTCTAGTGGCCCCCGGCTATTCACAAACCTAAACGTGAAAGGGGGCGTTGGTAGTTGGACTCTGACTAGTCGGCTGCATTCCTATATTATAAAGTGGTAACCCAAATGGGAAGATCAAAAAGGACGTTTGCAGCACGGAAGGCATTCGTATTTCTTGTCGTGTTGCGAACTTCTTTGCACCTGTAGGTATTCTATTCACCATTAAATGATCTTGTTGCTCATTCGCCCCCAATGCAAAAGTGTTTTGAAGACACTCCGGTGAAACATGGGAAATGCGAATATATGCATAGTGAACAGCGCCATCTATTTGGCATAAATATCAAACTAATAACCGTAAATGATATTCAAAAATATAAAAATATTTTTGAATATCATTTTTTTGGAAAACAACAAATTGAAAAATGGAATTCCTTGCCCCGAGAGATTCTTGATTGCAACAAACTCAAAGTTTTTAAAAAGAGAGTAAATGAGCATTTTCTCAATCTCTATAATACGTAAATATGTATTATCATCCATTACCTTATATTTATTCATTGTGTATCTATCCATCCATATTATGTTTTGCATATATTATAATGAAGTATATATTATATAATATGTATATTAATTAGTATGTATTTGCACTTGTATATATTAAAGTATATGTATAGTATGGTTAGAGATATTTAATATTGTTTGTAACACCTAAAAATGGCCGTAGTTTTTTAATTTACACAATAATAGGTCTGCTAGAAGAGATTCCTATAAGAATAAGCTGTACCTTTGTACCAGACAATTAGAGTTTAAGCGTTAAAAAAAAATTATGGACATCAATTATAATAATATGGAATTAAATAAACAAATGGAAACTTATGACCAAGGCAATACAGTAAACCGGGATAGATTTGCCGTTGAGAGTTCCGGGACAGACCATCACAGCGGTCTGAGGTATCTGAGTGGTTTTTGGTCACCAGTCGCTCGCTTCTGGGCCAAGACGGACACACCCTACTGGTTCACCCAGGGCCGGTTGGGTGGTACATAACCGTATTTTTCCTGCATAAAAAATGAGATGGGGCCACTTTTTTTCAAATTGTAGCGCCATCTAGTAACGAATTGCGAGAACGTGGACACTTGTACTTTGTAAGAGTAACATAAAATATAATTACTAATTTTTTATTAGCCTTGTGAAGGCAATATTTAATCCTTTTTATTTAAAAAAACGTGTATCAAACCGATGATAATCTACCCTTATTCCGCAATAACAGACTACCAGTTGGTCTAATTCAACCTATCACTATTGCATATACTTTGTCTGGCCATAAGTACTATTACAATTTAAAAAATATATTACATTTGAATTTGGAATCTGTCATTTTTATACGTTTGTTCATTGTGTTTTCTCATTTTGGCGCCAATACATTGTACAATATTTTGGAAGAGGGTGATGAAGTGAAAAGAATCGCTGTTATTGCATTACACAAAGTCAATATGGAGCCAAATGCAATTTTAAAACCCTCCATACCCCTAGTATTAGTCCAATGATTGCGTACCGCGCTATAGATAGATGGGATGAGACTTCCTCTGTTTGTGACAGAGAAAGGAGGTCAAAAGAGGGAGAAAAAGAAAAAGAGAGAGACACAATTCGAAGAAATCCTGTTAGAATGCAAAAGATTTTATATCGCGAAATGAAGATAGCACCTAGAACCATGTCGCATATTTTAAGAGATGACTCGTAGCCTATAAGAGACGCTCTGGTCATTTCATAACTAATAAATTAAAGATGAATAGGGTGGTAAAATTGAAACTGATACTTAAGCGGTAGATTTTTATTTAGAATTGTCCAACATTTTAACAAACAAACTTCCTACCATTTTTGAGAAGAGAGTTATGTATGGTCCATCCAACAAGACTCGGGACCAGGTCATAAGGATAGATTCACGCAATCTTGGTGAAAATGAACGTTCCGGGCTTGATAAGAGCTGAAGACTACCCTTCCACTATATTCTATATGACGTTAATCCGCTGGATTATGATTTATGGTCAGTTTTAGAGAGTGCAGCTTGCTCTAAACGCTATGATAATTTGGAGTCCCTAAACAATCCCTTAAAAGAATTCTATTGATAACTGGGCTCAAGGTTTAAAGGACTGTATTGCAGCCCATGGAGACCACCACCAATAAGCTTCTCAGATGTTCAATTGTTTTATATTTGTGCCTTAGACTAACTGTAAAATGTTATTTAAAAAATTTTTGTTACAATTTTATGTGAAGACTTGGTATATACCACTTTTAATACTATTATTTCATATAAATACTTTTTATGATAAGAAATTCCTACCCACCATAAAAAATGTAGTAAATAGTCCTTGATGCCTATTTCCTATTTAGGCATTTTATAATATGAGATGGCAGCCAGTATAATTCTAGTTATATCTTTTTCTTTGTAACATTGTATTGATTTAGCAACAAACTTTCATATCAAAGAAGTCCTAATTGCAAATATTTTGTATCGAAAATATTTTTAGCGCTCATCGCCGCTCATCAAAAAAATCGATAGTTTTGTCAACCCTACGGGGATTGTATTGTGTGATATTGACCAATGGACTGCCCTTAGGCCACTCCCCTCGGGCCGGACAGGGATTAGGGTTGAACGGTCCGTATTTTATTAATTTACATTCTGGAATATTCTAGACCTTTTTTTTTTCAGAGGCCAGATCGTATTTGACCAACACTTCGTTTTTTTAGTGTTATGGGGGGGGGGCTAACGATAAAATAAATCTTTTCACGGCTACCGGTGCCCATTAACATCCTCATAATTAATATGCCGATACCCAATCCCCTTTTTCTCCCTTCCAATGGGCCACCGGCTACTTACAAACCGCACGAAACGCGACACTGAATATGTCACTTTGTGGCGGTATTATGTCCACGAGAGTTACCTCCCCGGTCGTGCCGGCTCAATTCCGTTGCATAGGAGGATGTAGTGTCAAGCGCCATGCACGGCACGACCTCCTCCTTACAGCGTATCACTCTTCCTAAATATAGTCATATCTAGTATGTTCGTGAAAATTGGTATATTTGTTATAATTACGCAAAAAATACTAATCGGATTTGCATGAAATTTCACTCAAATATAGATTGCAATCTAAAATCACATAAGTATATTATAATTCACTTTATGTTTTTCCCTTTGTAATAGAATTACTTATCATCTTATTAGTTTTATTGAAATTAATAAGCTAAACTCATCTCATCTTAATTCATATAATCGTCAGCATATGTAGGACACAACTAGGTAATATTTATGCACTACCATTTTGCAATACTGATATCGATGTTCAAAAACACTTTTTTTATTTCAATGCAAACAAATGACCGTTATTTCTGCCATATGACACATTTCGCCGTTGAATTTCGCCATTTTGGATGGCAAAACTGGTATTCACATAATGGAACTGGTTCGTGCTAAAAATATTAAATGAATAGATAACTGCACCCCACGAGCTGGTCAGTTCACTTTTCATATTAATTGCTGTTCCCGAATTCCGGCTTTGTGTTAACTACGCATGCTACAAGTAGCACAGTGGTCAAGTCCGAAAAAGTCCATGAACGTCCGCTAGTTCGAATCCGCTGCATTGGAGTTTTTTTTTTTCGGAGCGGCCTAATACTGTCGGCTATGTTATTTATGCCATAAAAGTTCGTCTAGATGTTTTGTTTCTTTTTTCCTCTTTTTTTTATTAGTATTGTGTTATACTGTTGTAAATTGCTTATGTAAAACAACGTTGCGTTACAGAATTCGGTAACGCACAAATGCTCACTAAAGAACGTCGATTCCTTCCAAGAATAAATGTTATTGAAATTAATAAAAAAGAACTTAGGACATCAATAAGAAAGTAACTTGGTCTCATTATTTCATATGAAATCTTATCTGTTGTGCAAATGTAGATAAATAACAAAAAAATAATTAAAATTCGTCCAACAATTTCAGAAATGTGCGTGGACAACATATATAACAACTGCACATACTTACATACCTAAAAAACTGTATATTTGTTTGTGAGCTGTATGTTGTCGTAATATTGTGTGATATTTCGTAGTTCCGACAGCATTACATTCATACGAGTCGAATTGTTAATACCCTTTTTAAGTGGGATAAATTTTTTAAAAAATCAATCAAAAGGGAATAGATGTGTACTTCAGTTTGCTTGTGATTAAAAAAAGACCTTAGGACTACCTTACGACTTAACGACAACTAAATTCATTATTCGCTAATGCGATAAAAGTATATGTATACTAAGAACAAAAGGCTGAAGAGTTCGTTTGTGTGCTTGAAGAGCTAATTTTAGGAACTACTTGGCCCGATTTGAAGGAATATATTTGTGTTGAATAGTCCATTTATCGAGAATATATAGGTTATATAACGTGATGATAGCTACGACTAATAGGACCAGAGATACGCGCCAGTAACCGCGGGTTGATGCTAGTCTTTAATATAGAGATACAGATAAGGTCTAGAAAACTGTACCAGATACTCAAATTAATATTTGTGTCTTAAGTTTACGCGAATGTTACTCATTATCATATCAGTCACAAATGTGGTGCCCCCGTAAACGTGGTTGCTGTAAAGCTTCTGAAACGTCGGTCTAGTTAAATAATTTAATAAACCGCGATAGAATCCGTAAAAGTAATTTTATTTTAATACTCAAATTAACATATGCTTGTTACTTACACAAAATACAAAACTAATATTTTCATTCGTACCGAAATATAAATCATTAATGTTTTCAGTAAATCATTTGACAAAGAAATGCTGACCTGTTTCACAATAAATACACAAGTTTTATTACCCAAATGTACATTTGTACCCCACAACGAGCACGCATGGGGTTAGCTGCACGTAGTACGTAGGGATGGGTCGAAGAGGTCACTGCGTTGGGGCTTGATAAAGGGTTGAATTAATCGGCCACGTACCTAATAGTGCGGAGCGGTTCTTGACCGTATGCCGTTCATTATGGTATAATATGTACTAATATTATTAATACTAGGTTGTTGCTAAAATTAGTGTTGACGCGTGTCAGTCGATCTATTTGAGACGACCGCATCACAACAATTTTCATGCAAAAACTATTGTACGGCGCATATACTTCTTATTTTACTGAAAAACACAAATGGTAACACCGTAACAGACAACTTCCAATTCTGTGATACATGAAGGTAGTGATATATTAAAACATATAGTATATATAAAATATATATTACTGTCAGTGTTTACATTGGCCATTGGGGGGAGGTATAATTATGCTGATATTTGTGGGCGTCGTTAGCAGTTAAAAGACTCCGATTGCACGTTTGTCCTACAATACTATAAAAAAATACATCTGACATGACAATATTGTCTGTGGCGTCGGTTGGTCAAAAGTTCCCGATAAAAAAGGAGAGTCCCCCGGGCGCTGCTGGTTATAATAAATATAATCGTGCTGAAATCTGAAAGTTAAATAACCCTCCAGGGTTGCGGAGTGCTATGCTGCCGTGTCCGGGACTCGGATGAGAGTCCTCTCTTAGGTCCACCGAGAGGGTGCGAAGGTAATGTCCTCATTACCATCGCACCCTCTCGGACTAGTTTGTTAACCCTTCAGAGAGTGAATGGTGGCGGGGCTTCAAATCATCTGTGTTTTCTTCTTCGTCCCAGCTTTCTACCGTTTCTATAAGAGGTGATATCAGGATCGTCTACTAATTTAGGGGACATGACAAGGCCATGTGTTTTTATATACCGGTTTCATTGTCTATTATGTTTTTATATATCTCTGGAACCCAGATGAGAAACCAGACCTAAATCCTAGATTACATCCTATTAGATTACACGAATCCAGGTATCCTTACAAATTCCTTCTCCGTGAGCAAATAATTTACGTCAGCGTCTACGTCACATTCGCTATCCCAACGAGTCCAGCCATCAGAGTCGGGGGATAAGAGATTCCGACTCACCCAGAGAGGCCGCTCTCTGGCCAATATGATAATAGTTAAACTATCCTTCATAACTCTCATATTATGACGCATCTCTCCCACCTGTGGAAGACCTTTCGTCCTCAAAGCTGGTCTCATCGCCCGAAAAACACTCTTAGCAATCTGACTAAGCTTTACCACCTGGGGAAGCGAAGAGAACCCCAGCCCAGTCCCCATACAAAAAGAAAAAAGAAAAAAAAGTAAGTGTGTCTACCTTACCTATGTGCACGCGTTAGAAGAAACGCGCTAAAAGAAACTTCAAAAAAGTCTGACTGTGCATATATCAATGAGCGTATACACTTATTATCAGGTGACTCTTTCCGGCTAAAACGTCCAAGCCAAGCACTATACAAAATGCAATAACCAGTGTGTATGGCCTCTCTTGTTCTCGCGTCAGAATTGAGCGTTATACTGCAAATAATCTGCGAGAGCTCTAATTACAATGGCCGTGTTATTTAGAATCCGAATCAAAATTCAAAACCGCGCTCTCTGTTAATCCGTGTTGAGGATCACAATAAAAGGTAATAATACATTTTAAGTTCTACGACGTGGCTGTGGCATTTTCAACCCTATACTACTGTAGCTAGGGTGTAATATATATTGGGTACACTAAAATAAGATTACCCAAGCGAAAGTAGAAGGTGAAAGGGAGACATTTAGTAATAAGGGCGTCAGGAGACTGAGCGATGGAGAAGACGTTTTTACCTTTCTCCAACTTACCCATTGCACTAATATTGTGCCGCAATATCGACGACGGCAACCACCAAGGAATCCGTAAATAAATTCATTGAAACTTTCTTCGATGGATTCATTCCCGGATTAATCAAGGGATCCATTGGTGGAGAAGATACAATTCTCGAGATCCGACGATCCTAAAACTGTTTAGGGACACGCAATGATTTTATCCGAAGTACTCCTTCGGATTAAATTCCTAACGTCTATCAATTTCCCTTCCAAATCAAAATGGAAGACAGTGGATTTCCTTTACGTGGAAAAAAGATGTAGGTAAAGCTGTGCACTTTCAAGATATAAGTTAGGTGCAAGTACCTCTTCAAAGCAACAAACCTCCAAGCAAAATTGCGTTATTCAAAAGAACGTTGGTTTGCACAGTACCCTTTAGGTAGTTTAAGGTAAATGCGATTTATTTTTATTTTCCGCTATGGAACCCAACACAGGCGAATCCGGCTCGCTCTTGGCCGGTTTTGTTTAGTGCAAAGACTGACTTTTGGTAACAACTCTAACTTTTCTGCGGTATCATGTGCCGTTCCATTTCGTGCTGCTCTACGTATACTAAAAAACTAGCGTTTTATTCTCTCAGTATACGCTCGCCCTACCCCCGGGTAGCGGTCGGCGCCGCGCTACTCATTTGTGCTCGCAATCAACTCCTACAACTCGTGATTAGAACCCATAACGCACTTAAACGCTTACCCATTAGAATTCTACGCATTATACCAAATGCTTCTACAATTTGAAATAAAAGACATTTTCAATTTTAAAAGAGTTGTCTTGTGGTATATTTTTGCGGTAGAAACTAAGATTTTTTTTTTAAAACAATTGTCTTATCTGATAGGTATACTTTTTGCCAAATTTTAATTTGAATATTTATTATTTAATGACGAATATTGACAAGACATAGTGTCATACTGCACTGGAGTAAAATTGATCTAGCAAGACCGGTGAGGTATCTCTCGTTCACGTGACGCCGCCGAAAAGTGGCAGCTAAAGTGAAGAGGAAAGGAGGACAACGCATCTGCGGTACTATAATGTGGATATCTGTCTTTAGTCGTCAAAGTTGCTGGTTTGCTCCCCTATACTATGTGTTTTCGATATTTCATATCGACCAAACGTATTCTTTATTTAAAAATTAAACCATATTGATGATTGCTGATCACATAAAAAAATAACATACGAACAGATTCGTATATAACAAAGACACCTTTTAGTATTTAAGTGTATCTGCAGGTAGCGGGAAGTGCGAGGTAAATAACAGAGAAATATGTAACACAAAAGCTTTTCTGGGAGGGAACGTGGACAATTATTTTACACGAGTATTTACAACCCTGCTGTCCAACGGTCTAGAGAAATTGTGTCTGTAGTGTTGTACTTCTTGCTGTTGCTGTCTATCGATATCTTTGCTTAGGAAATATGTGACACAAAGGCTTTACAGGGATGGAACGTGAACAATTATTTTACACGAGTATTTACAACGCTGCTGTCCAACGGTCTAGAGAAATTGTGTCTGTTGTGCTGTACTTCTTGCTGTTGCTGTCTATCGATATATTTGCTTAGGAAATATGTGACACAAAAGCTTTACAGGGATGGAACGTGGACAATTATTTTACACTAGTATTTACAACGCTGCTGTCCAACGATCCAGAGAAATTGTGTCCGTAGTGTTATCCTTTGTGCTGTTGCCGTCTATCAACAATGATTTTTACTATCTTTTTCGATAGGGTTAAAAAATAAAACACTACGGAAAATTTGGTTAATTATTATTAAACACACAGATATTATGTAGAATTCGAAATTAAAAAGAAATAAAATATAAATTTTTGTCTGCCCCTCTGTAGTTTAAAATGCTATTAAGCCCTTTAAATGTTGGTGTTACACACCAACATTTAAAGGGCTTGCCTCCAATATTAATAAGTTTATCTCCGTGATTTTCTCATAAACAAGCTTCAGAAATGCTTTCGTAAGCATTATATACGACCAGTTATAGATTAGATCCAATAAGTAGAACCGTCGGAGTTAAAATAGATATTATATGAGGGCCCTGCGAGCTCTATCCTTTCGACGCTCGAGTGGGATGGATCCAGCGGAGACCTTCTTTTGATAATAAATGTGACGATCCAGCCCACAAGCAACTGGAAAGAGCTTATAGTAAGCTCTACAAGCATACATAAAGAAAAAATACGTAGACTGGACGGTGGATAAAATTATTTTAAACTTAAACTTGACAAAATATGATCGGTAAAATTGGCAATAGTAAGATGTAGATCTCATTTGAAATGCCCTTAGAATCATAAATTTTCCTACAAAAAAAAAATATTCTTAAATCCAATTATTGATTTTCCACTTTAAATATTAAGTCATAAATACTACGCGCTCGTTTAACAAACTATTTTCTTTGTGGATTGCAGCTTAGATATTATATAATACAAAACAAATTTTACAAAACACTTTTAAGAGTACCGTATGAAATAAAATCCCAAAAATATACTTTCGGATTAAACATATCGATAGAAATTCGTCTCGCACTACTAGACCATCATCAACACCGCATTCGGAAAATCTACACTTAACCAGAAGAGCCAGCCCTCCCATTTATCCTTCGCTGTCCTGTAGGGTGGGGTAGGGTGGGAGGGGGTTAATTCGTGTTGCGAAGGGCAATGGGCGCTCGCGCAACTTAGCGCTGCAAGCGCTGATTTGCCCTTTGACTAAGTTTTATGTTTTACTTGGGTCCCCAAGTTTTTGGAACGCATACGTTATTTATGCGAGTACGATAAAATGTTATAGACCTTTGTAATGTTACCAAATAATGGATCGCTGTATGCGGTGGGACGTTCTAGATCTTTTCATTGTAAGATAAATAATCATGATCATCTTCCGACTTGCAGCAAGTCAGAGATATTGTTTTACCGTTACGATTATGTGGCGTTGCTGTGTTTCCACTGCGCAGTATTTACTTTACATTTTGTCTTATATCCGACTAGATGTGCCCCGGTTTCATTCGTACAAGATCTGTGTAAAAGAAACTAACATCCCTATTCTCAGACTACACAATTGATGAATGAATGAATGAACTTAACAAACATACAATTTAAAAGCACACATCTACTTATATTACGTACACAAAGGCGGCCTTATTACTCAGGTAGTAATCTTCCAGGAAACCTTGTGATGAAAAATATTTATGTTTAAGGAGAGGTAGAGCCAAATCGTAATATGGATAGCTACACATGTGTTATTTTGTGATTGTGATACATGTGTGAAATCTCCGTTATTGCGTGAAAAAAATAATAATCATGCGTATAAATTTTGGAATTTATATTATTGGTAGTGATTA
Organism: Eumaeus atala; assembly: GCA_017140195.1. Classification (NCBI taxonomy): domain Eukaryota; kingdom Metazoa; phylum Arthropoda; class Insecta; order Lepidoptera; family Lycaenidae; genus Eumaeus; species Eumaeus atala. The sequence continues at coordinate 80,881 of JAFELO010000919.1, forward strand.
TACTACCGTCTACGACGGTACAATATTTTAAAATACCATTCTTTTAAGTATTTTATATTTACTTTCGAAGTGGTCCCTTTGATGTGCGTTTTATGCAATATGTGGCAGTATCGGCCGCTTTATGCGTGGTGATCCAACGGGAGGAGAGGGGCGAAGTCACCGCATCGCTCCTATTGCTCGTTTGTCCACTTTTACCTAATGTAAAAAACAATAGTAGATTGTAGTTACGTCTGCTGCAACATAATTCAAAATGAATCACTGTTTAAATTTTTTAACTTGGCTGGATATGCTGTTGTGTCTTTTACAGAGGCTAGGCGTAGCGTATAATAAAGTGCAAATTTGTACACAAGGTGAAACTCCTACGAATTATAAACACCATTAAAATGTAGCAGTGATTTTAAAACACCATACGTAGGGAGGGCCGTGAGGGAGGTAGGGGTGGGCGGTTCCGGGCCATCAGTCTGGCCACGGCAATTCGGATGATGAATTAATCCAACAAATGTGACGCTATCACTTCGCCCTAATGTACGGGTATAATCTTACGGAGTTACGGAGTTTTAACATTCGGCCCCCGGCCCCCGCATCTCATTACAGCATTACAAATTATTTTGTAATTTTACCTAAAACATACCAGTTTTTTTTTGTGTATAAACATATTAAAGAGTTGCCAGATTTTTTCATATATAGGCACGTTTCTATTTATATGCGGGGCTAAAGATGGTCAAAATTCTGCACTGTACGGTATGCGAAAAAAAGATTAAGACACTTAGAACACGTTTCAAAAGTTTTTTACGATTTTTGTCTATATATACGTGTCTGTTTATCTGTCGGGGCATCAAGCATATGGCTAAACCGATTATGATGCAAACTTTAGTATACTGTCTGTAAAATCCCCGGTCAGACTTTAAAGAATAAAACAACAACACTTTCGAAGTTTCTAGAAATTTCTAATGCACGTCATACTTTTTTTTGTTTTTATTCAAGTTCATATGAAAATTAATAACTACACAAAATAGTGTTTACACATGTCTCTGCTCTCTGTCACTGCTGTGTTGAGGACTATGGCTACATCATCTATAATTAAACAAAGAAACTTAATACGTCACATCTCACGACAGTCGAACGTAATCAAAGTTACACACCGAAATTCACAACCAAATTATAAAAATACACATAATTCTCACCCCAAACACCACTGGGTAAAACTTAGATTCGCACAACGTATTTTAGTCGTAGGCACATTGTACGAATACCACTTTTCTCCCAAGACTATTATTTGAATGTCTTCCAGTCGGTGAGAAGGGTTCCGCGTGTGCCTGCCTGATAATGTAATTAAAACAACACCTTCATGTGACGCTCGCATTTTATTATCAGTTTGATGTAGGTTCTTTAAACACAAACATTACTCAAGTGTGTTTGGACGTGTGGACTAGTGGTTTAGTTGTGGGAATTGAGCCATCATTCTTACCTTCTACATCCTAGCCGTTATCTTGTTTCTATATCATATGACATCGGGGTTTGCTGCCTAATCTACAGGATTTGACGAGGAAGTTTTTACACAGAGCGACTACAATCTGACCTGTACTCAATACTAGATTAGGTTGACATCCACTCGTATCCAGGTTTACTGCACGATATTTTCCTTCGCCGTAAGAGCACTCAGAAAATGTACTTAAGTTAGTAAAACTCATTGGCACTTGTCATTGATCGAACCTGGATCACGCGGGTGAGAGTCCGAAGCGCTAACCACTAGACCGCTGAGACTCATAACCATCATTCTTTAAAAATAGTTGAAATTTGGGACAGGAACATGGAAAAAAATCTTTTATTTGTTATACGGGGACAAACTAGCAGTCGAGCCTTTTGATAACTACCGACGTCAAAACGTCCCCATAATATTTATGCAAATGCTTTGTCCTCTTTCCCTCCTCCCCTCCAATGGGGCACCGGACACTCGCACCGCACGAAACGCGATAGCGAATCTATCAGTTTATGCTCTTGTTACCCCATTTAAATTTACACCTACATAATTAATTGATACCTACTGTATGGGTAATTTTTGACACTCTTCAATTTTTTTTATAGTTTAAGGGAGCAAACGAGAAATCGAAGCATTACAACGACTGCCGGTAACCCTTAGGAATACGCATTATTGTCATGAAGATGCGTTGCCCCAGGCACCATCTCAAGTAGCCATTAACGGGTGCCTCACAAAAGTGCAAGTTATTAAGGTTTTTTTTATAATTAGTTATATTAATAGTTACTTAGTAAGATATAGTGCCTTGTTGCATTGCAGCTGTCTGCAAGTCCGGAACGGCCGGCGAGGTATCTATGGCGCACATGACATCTTCTTACAGCAGCAAATATAAATAATAACAACAACAACGAGAATAACTATGGCGTCGCAATTCATGCGTGCAGTTTTCGGTGGTCCATTAGGGTGGAGGAAGGGAGAGCAAAAACCTGTCTTGTTGAAGATTGGTCTTCTCCAAAAGACTCAGACCGGCCATTTGTAACTCATACTACAAAAAAAAATGTATTTAGTTACCCATTAAACATTAAAATGCTGTAGATTTTTAAATACAACCAATTTATTCGTATGAGTTAATATGTCGTCTTTATCGCAATAATAATTAAATCACCCCTGTATATAAATGAAATGCAAGGGGTGTGTTTGACCAATAACATACATAACCCTTTACAAGAATTAGCCCGTACCGCATTGTTTCAGATCCGAGTTTGTTCGTTTGAATTCGGAACACCGCCATTTTGTTCATTTAAAATGGACGCGAACAATGGGTCACCATTGTTCTGAGCGTAGTCGGACTACGGGCCTACGTCTGCACTGAACGAATGTTGCCTATTGTTTTACAGCTTTCTAATTTTGAATTTTTAATAACGTTCCATGTGTCGAAATTGGAATGTGCCATTTTACAGTGTTGTTTCTTCTTCGCCTTTAATACCTTAAACAAAAAATGATTTGCCATTCATGCGGCCGTTTTATATTGTATGTAGGTATTTGTATATTTGTAAGGAAGTCATTTTGTAGAGATCGAACTTACCTAATCAATATTATGATGATACGCGATTATTAAAATATATTTTGATAATCTTTTATAGAAAGAAAGCTTGCAGAAATCCTCAAAACATACTAGGTATTCTTTTCCTTTTCAGTTAGCAGGTATTTGTATTCCATTCACTTTTTTGAAGTTATATATCTTTTGGCGCGATAAGGAAAAATGATGAATTTTTAAATTTTTTCACGAAAAACAACACCCTGAAGTGAGCTATATTCGACATTTTAGTTTTTCTCTTGTTACGCCAAAAATATTAGTTTCATTAAATACTTTTACATTACTATAGATTATGTCAAAAGGCAACTTTTTAAAGTACCTTAACGTCTATTATCCCCGAAGAGGTAAACAGAGGTGTGCTAGTACATCCAGAAGTTCATTGAATATACTAAAACACTCACGATTAGCCGAGGTACTGAGGCCCATGATGTCATGGGTGGCAAGCCTATGGCCACTTCGGGCATATTCCAATCCCGGCAATGTAAGGAATGCTCTCTCTATGTACTCTTTATTCTAAATGTTTAATATTCTCCAACTTCTATAGACTTAATTCTAAAAACAACACAAAATAAATTTACTTCTTTAGTTTCTATTACCTGCCTTCCCCCACCACGGTTCAAGCCTTGTCACGGCGGCGGGGATCAGTAGCCTGAGGTGAAACGAGACACCTTTGACGAAGCCAATTGAACTCACATAATTTACTAATTATAGGCATCTCCATCTTCCAATAACCTTCGAAATAAATTACTACTGCGTTTTTACTGGAAAACCAAATTAAGCGTTCACGACAGGCAAGTCTCGCTCACATAATTCAGCTGTTAAATGACAGCTATACCTTAGTGTTTTCTGCGGTCTGTGAGTGTCCTGTGGCTCAAAGGAGGGGCGAGAGGGAAGGAGAACAACACGTCTCTACTAACCTCTGTGTAACCGTCATACGGATGTCTATGAGTGTCGGTAGAAATCTGAAGGCACTGAGTACTCTACACCCTTTCATTCCATAAAAAAATTGCAGCACAGCTATAATTAGTAATTATACAAAGACTTTCTCTTCTCAAATACATAAAACGAAGTCCCCAAAGAAGCTGTCCGTTTGTGTGTAATCGATTTTCTCAAAAGCAACTGAACGGATTTTCATGCGGTTTTCATCAACTGTCTGTATGTATAAAAACGATTATACTTAATTATAATATACGTCCCTCAATAATAACGGCTGATCCGGTTCTAGTTAGTAGTATTAGTCAGTAGACCACTCTCAAAATACTAATTATATGAATACTATTGAATCTAATAATAATAAAATGAAACAAAAGCATTAATATCGTATTAATATAACACGTGACTTAATACGTGTCGTAGGTACACGAATAATACAAAATTTTGGGGTGTAAAAACCAGAAATACGAGTTTTGGGCCCCTCATTCATTTTGGGGTTAAAACTTAGACCATTCAAGCGACGGGCGTGTTAACAAAAAAAAACGCTTTGGGTACAATATTATCAAATTTTCGGTAATAGAGTTTTGTCAACACTGCAGCCGAAGGGTTGGTTGACAAATAGGTAATGAAATGACGTGTTGTCGTTTGAGATACCATCGATCATGGGAGGGTTTTTTTATGATTTATGGCAAATTAGTGGACACCTCGGTAAAGGTTTTGGTCAGTTTGTTTGATTGAATGCGCTAATCTCGGGAACTATTTTTCCGATTTGCAAAGTTCTTTCGGATTTACACAGCCCACTTAGGGAGGAAGGTTATAAGCTACACTTAGTCGGGTCATAGGTTCTGTCGCGCAATAAAACCTTTTCAATTAAGAATGCTGGCCACAAATTTTTTTCTTAATTTGAATTTAGAATCTTTCATGAATATAAGAATGTATATTTTTTCTAATTTGACGAATTATCTATGTTCCATACAAATTTATTAAAGAGGACATATTTAATTGTTTGCTTGTTTCTTTGTTCGAGTTGAAATATGCCGCAAAAATACTTAAACAATTTGAAAAATTCCATCACCGGTAGAATTTTACATTATTCACGATGTACATAAGCTATATAACATTTCTAAAACGTTCTGATCATTATGAAACTTCGATAATGTAATCATAATTGAAAAAGAAATCAAAGTAAATCCTTATTTTCTGCAGAAAATGTTAACTTACAGACGTTGTTCTGTCATAAATTCGATTTGTTATCTTTACCATGTCATTGAATCATCATTACAATGTTTTTTAAATATTTTTATAATTCAATTAATTTTGTCATATTCGTGAAATATCCGTGCGAAGCCGGGGCGGACTTCTAGTTAAATATGTGTAGTGATTACCCCAATTTGGAGATATTCAATACAAGTAAAATCGCTCAACAAAACCGTAGTAGGCTGCCAGTGTACTGATATTATAATGTGCAATAGTAGCAGCCACAACATGTTAAGCAAGGTAACTCAACATTCCCCGCCATGGTTCAAGCCTTGACGTGGCAGTAGGGCTCAGTAGCCTGGGGTGAACCCAGGCGAAGCCAATTGAACCAAGGCGGATGCTATCTACACCCCTGTTATAAGGAGAGGGGGTTAGAGAGCGGGCGGAGGATCGCTCTTTGTACCCCTCTTATAAGAATAGGGAAGATGGGAAACTCGCCCCATTGCACTGTCCCAAAGTCGGTGGGGTATCCTGTAGTGCGGGACAACGCCATCTGTGGAGGTGGAGTCGGTCCCTTAGTGGACTGACTAACCGTCGAGATGTCCCGTTGATTTGTTGTTCCTGGGCACCTCACTAAAGGCGGCACTGTTGGCACTCGCGGTGGTTTTTGTGGGTATTCGGTACTATAATATATATAACCCAGGGCCAGTGGCGGCGTGTAAATGCGTTTCCCCGCATCAACAAAAAGAAGGTAACCCGACATGTGCATAAAATAAAATGGACTTTTAGAATAGAAGAATTCGTATGAGAATAAAATTACCAATTTTATCGACATAATCTGCTTTTTTCATTGAAAGACAATAAAAGCTAAGGCATCCCCTGGGCTGGCTGATCTGTTGTAGTAGCAGTTTATTATTATTAACATATTATATACTGACAACTAACAAACCCGTAACTATCTGCATAATTGTTAAAGAAATATTATTTTTCTCTTTCCTACTACCTCCCAATTAAAAAACGGCACGAAACGCTAAAGCAAAGCTCTACTCCGCTGGAATGCACTATAGCTCTTACTATTAAATCTTAATCTTACCTATTTGACTCACAATGGGATATAAACAAAAAAAAAGCAATTATTTACTATATTTATATCTCAAAGTCATGTGTACTCAATCAATAGATTGTCAATCTACTAATGCCCAAAGTCAATTACCAATGATCTACAAGCTTAAATCGTTAAATATATTTGTTTAGGTCTGAAAATAAGCTATTAAGAGGTTAAGCTTTGTAAAATGATATTGTAAAACAAGAAATGCGTCTGCTTTAACTCGCTTTATCAAAAAGAATTGAACGACACATCAGTAAATGACGCTATAGACTTCAAGCTACATACATGGGATCATAAAATTTTAACCTTCGTCTGCCGCAGTCCGGTAAAAGTGACCATAAATATAATAAAATTGTTGTATGATCCAATGATCGTCGACATCTCACGCTATAAATACATTAAATTATCTATTAAATTTCAAGCCAACTGCAAGACGCAGCTAGTCGTCTGTCTTGTTGTAAATAGATTGGACTGTGTTTGGACACATCTTTGTAGTCCAAAGACGCTTGGCACGGCCACCTGCTACCACTGTCCTGATAGGTTCCTTTGTGGAGTATCCATTACCCTAAATATATTAGGAAACAGTTGAGGGTCGTTGATACTCAATTAGTCCTTTCAATGTTTCATTCAACATTTTAACGTCTCCGAGGGTGGTAAAAAATAATTATATTACTCTATTTTTATAATAATTTTATACGTTAGTTAAGAAGCTAGCGTTTAGACTAATTATTAAATAAGATATCCAACGTATAAAAGCTATATTTCTATATGGAATAAATTCATTTCATTTATTTAAAGCTTCCTAACTTTTTTCCTCTATTTTGTTCTATTGTTACGTTATTTAAAACTGGCAGTCCATCCCGGTTTCGCATGGTTATTTCATGAAATATGACAAAAATTCATCGGTTCAGTGTCACAGTAATGTCAACAAATTAAATTTATGACAGAATAACGTCTGCCGGGACAGCTAGTTGCCAATAATTTCTGTAGCGAAATAAAGATTTACTTTGATTTTTTTTTCACAACTTTGGTTATATATTCGAAGTCTCAGGAATGCTTTGGAGATATTTATATAGCAACAAACAAATGTTTCCTCTTTATAATATTACTTTAGATAAGATATTAGCGTAATGGTATATTACAAACAATTTTTGTTTTTATAATAATATTTATATATAAGGTCACAGACAATAAATATGTATAATAAATATATAGTGAAGGGTTTTCACAAGATAAATAAATACTTAATATAAATATTAAGGATTAAAATTTAGCTCGACGTTTCGGCCAGACTACGCCAGCCGTGAAAACTAGCCGACTGAGAAACGCTGGACGGCTGGTGTAACCCAGTCGAAACGTCGGGCGTAGGTATTTAAGTCTTTAATACATCTTATTAACAATTTTTTACTGTCTTAGAATCCGTAAAAATGTATAAAATCCGCGAAAGTCTGAAACGGTTAAGTAAACACATTTTTAGAATTAAGTATAGTGTTGTTAGAAAATACAGAGTATATATAAAAACGTGGATTTTTACGTTCGTATATAGAAGTATGTGTGTCAGATGATAGTCGCGTGACCAAACGAGTGGTTGCCCGACCAGTCACCTGACTGGTCGAGCGCATGCTCCGGTGATTTCTTAAAGGACGGATCGGGTCTAGTGATCGGTTGGATAACTAGTCCTGTCACAAAGGTGGGTATATATATATATATACATACATACATACAATACATACCGTCGGAGCCACGCGTGCAAGCGAGACAGCGGAACGAGTAACAGAGAGACACAATCAGGCTAAGAATTCGGCTTGTGACGCATCTGTCTCTCTTCCACTCTATAGGCCGGTGCGTTGTTTTTATAATATTAGTATATTGATGAAGTCGTCCAATAATTGCCAATATTCAATGCCCCTTATTCGTGGAGATTCGTAATAACAATTTAATCAATATACCTGCTTCCACACAATTTTTTTAACTTTTCTAAAATTAAAATCAAGAATTCACTATAACAGACATGCATCTACCTTCAAAGCTTATAGTTGCAAATACGTGCTAACGATAAAACAAACACTTGAACATATTATGTGAGTCGTTCAAACGTATGAGCTGTTTCAACATCACCACAGTCAAATTAAAAGCACATCCACACCAATGAGGGTTTTCCGCGGCTGCTAATTACCAATTAGAATTCTTTTCAGTGCGGCGCTAACGAATAAAGTTTAAAAAATGCTTTGATTGTGACTGGTTCTGTATAGTACAAAAAATGGAAGCTAGCAGATCATTTGGTATTTTATTTTGATGAATCAATATTAGTGCTTCAATAACTAAAGAGTAGTAGTAGCTAGTAGGAAAAGCATAATAAAATTCATGTCTTGTTTTTACTGATGAAGGGATGTAACGTAGAACTGTTTTTCAGTGGAAGTCCGTTCCGTCGTAGGCATGGAAGGGAACAAACAATTATTTATTTAGGTATCATGGAAGACTTACAGCTAAACAAATTAAATAAAGAACATGCAGTATGACATGCTAACAGACATTTACAAGTCTTCATCACGTCTACACATGCAATTAACAGGTTAACATCACAAAATATTGGCCAATGTTAACAATTTTTTTTTTGTTAATTATATATATATGTAAGCTCATATATGAGTTTATGAATACTAATTTAGAAAGCTAAGGCTCAAGTGCCTTTTAATTAAGTTCATATTAAAAATATACGGGTCTACATCGTGCTGTTTACATAATTTATTGTAGTTCCTGCTGGCACTTAGCATTTAAGTAATATAAAGGTAAGTAACATAAGATCACAGAAGATCTCTTCATATCATCATACCTTCGCAGTCCTGCGGTATGTCTCTCCTTTAAAATATACACAAGATCCTTCCGCTTCAATTGTGTCTTAGTTTTAGTCATTTTTTTACCTATACTTCTTTTGGCGCGTTAGGGAAAAATATGAGAGTATTTTTTTACGATGTGCGCGCACACCATGACAGAGTCAGATGTAGTCATCCATTTATTTTTTCTCTTGTTACGTCAAAGTATAATTTCTAACGCGTGTGTAAAAGTACATACACACACTTTTTTTAATTAAACGATGGAACCCAAACGAAAATGCCGCTGTAACAATATCTGTGACACTGTCGACACCTTAATTAGCGCAATACTGGCAACATTGAGAGGTCGGGAATTGCCACTTTTTCCCCGATTGTGTTTACCCCCCTCCCATCTCGTGGGGTGTCGATGTGTCAATTAGGATGATTACGAAACTCTAATGTGGTTTTATTATCTCTATTCGTTAGGTGTTTGAAAATGGAGGGAGGATCTAAAAATGAACGCGGTAGTTTTGTGCAAAAAATATTGGCTAATTTGGTAGTGTTCGAAGGAAGTCTTCGCGACCGATGTTACTGTAAAAATACATAATATCAAGCACGGCTGTAAAGATCGTGGTGTTTAGCTCTCGATTCTCTTTCCGTTCATCGTATCTAGAGGATGTGTTGTTGTTACAAAGTTAATGATGTGCATTATCAATGAGACTTGGCTAGTCACGACTGTCGTTTTTCTTATTTATGCGGGGAAACGCATTTACGCGCCAGCAAAATCCAGTGGAGTCTAGTGGTGTATGGGGCTCGCGGCACATTAAAGTGCCGAATAACCACAAAACCACCGCGAGAGCCATCTTTGAGGAGGTGCCTCGGAACAAAAAGTCATCATAACACATCGACGGCTATACAGCCTTCTAAGGGACCGACGCTCCTCCAAAGCGGGGTTGCCCCGCACCACAGGATAACCCTACCAACTTTGTAAAAGTACAATGGGGAGAGGTTCCCATCCACGCCCCCTGCCTCGTACGCTAAAGCGCCTCCTCCTATTGCTCGTTGGTCCCGTATTCTTATAAGAGAGGCACCAAGAGCGTTACCTCCTCCTGCTTTATACCACTTTCTTCTTATAAGGGGGGTACAAAAAGGATCCCCCTGGGGTCAATTGTCTTCGCCTGGGTTCACACCGGGCTAGTGAGCCCACCGCCACGAGAAGACTTGAAGTATTGGGGAGCCAATACAGTCCTGACCAATCGATGCATAAATACAACTCACACATATCGTATCTGTAGGATAAATAAAAATAGAAACCATAAACATGAAAATAAAACGTAGAAACAAAACACAAAAAAATAACCGAACAACACTTTATTTAAAACATTTTTTTAGATGCCTTTTCATAAAATAGACGTTAATTATATGTAATGCACTTGCGATTGCTGGTCTTAAAACTCGAGCACATTTTTATCACAATCGGCAACCATCGATTCTGCGCCGGTTGTTTTGTGTCGCTCGGATAAACCATCTATGGTTTTAAGCGCATAGCACTCAGTTGGATGGTGATATGCAAGATGTTGCAAGTACTATTTGAAAGCGGCAAAAAAACTGTGGCGTTATTTGGGCTCTTTGAACGGACGGCATGTTTTCGGCCTTCATTTGTTTGTCAATCTTATTGCAGAAGAAACATCAAAGAAACTGACTTGTTATATTTTAAATCCTGGAGTTTGCCACACAAAGAAATCTAAAAATAATATTTGTTCAAAAATAAAATTAGAATAATAAATCTAATATTTAATTAATTTAAGTTTTATAACCACACTTTCTTGAATGCCATTCACTACAATTACGTTAGATAAAAAGCTTGGTTTATTTAAATTACTAACCTATCGTGTATTGAAAGTATACTTAATAAATAAATCACATAATCATTTCTTTAGCTTACGCAAATTACTTTAAAATGTTGTCTTTCACCCGTCTGAAGGTAAAGGGGGCTGAAGTCCCCAACCATGATCCTTTCCATGAGCCAAATGTTTTCGTCAGCGCCGAGGCCATATTAGCAAATGCGCGCGATCTGCGCCAGACATCAGAGTCGGTCCCTTTCGGTCGCTTGCGGTCGGCGATTACTGTAATATTTAAATTTGTCTGTTGCAAACACTCCCATATCTGGATGCATCTCTTCCATCTGCGGAAGAGGGGGGGGGGGGTCGATCCTACTTACGACCTGAAACCTAGTCTCGTCGCAGGACTGGCACTCATAGCAATCTGATGAAGCTGTATTGGGCTTCTCTTCGCTTCCAAACTATACGTTCACGTCCGGAAAAAAGAGAAAAAACTTTCTCCAACGGTTTTGCTCGTACGCTTGGTGGAGAGCAGTTAAGCGAATGTTACATAATAATAAAACTACTTTAACTGATTTGTCGCGGTTACTTTAGGTATTTTACTATCAAGTGTAGCTGTAAATCATCTGCAAGGTCGGGATTGTTAGATACTTATATAAACCGCGATAAACTACTTTTATCATAACAAATAAACCAAGGTATAATCAGTTAAATACCTACTACTATTACTTAACTCAACGTTTGTTTTACAGTCTTTTTTCTTGTTTGTTCGTTAGGGCCGCGCGCCGTCCCCGGCGGAGGCACCGCGCCTGTCATTAAAAGCCTTTTAATTCTTGATGCTTTCACCACAGCGCCGATACGTTAATCTGTAATAACATATTTTATGAATGTACACTTTTATTACTATATTTTTATATATTATAAGGGGGCAACTAGCAGTCTGGGCCTTTTGTTGACTACTGACATATGCGTAATGGTTGTGCATATGCCTATCCTGAAGGATGAATGAATATGAATATTCCCCTCCCCTAAAATGAAATTCACAAACCGTTTGAAACACAGGAGTGTAGCAGTCCTTTAGGGTGGTATCATGTGAGCTACGTGTAGCCCCCGCTCGTGCTAGCCCAAGTATTGGGCTACAATGCAGAAGTGGGTTAATAAAACAATAGTTTTATACAATATCCAACATCCTATATGCCACTTTGCTACTGAAATACGCACAAGATTTGCTTCTAAATGGTAATATAATAATTAAAATGAGAAAATATTATTTTATACATCTTTTTAACCCCTTTAGTGGATAAATTTAAAAAATATTCTTGCTTAGTGTTCTCTTATGTCACCTCTGTACCAAATTTAAAGCTAATTAGGTGTTTCGGCTGTGCGTGGTCTGCTAGTCAGTCACTCAGTAACGGAAGAGTTTTGTGTATATAAATGCTTTTATAATATATTTACACTGTTAAAATAAATCTGCCTCTCTCGGTATTTCCGATCCGATACGACATAGGAGTCTGCAAAGAAGGAGCGTACCTACTCCTTAAAGGCTGGCTAAGCGTCTGCAAGACGCCTTGTCTTGCGAATGTCTATGGGCGGCGGTAGTCACTACCCACCCGCATAGGGGCACCTATGTAAAAAATATAATTAAAACACTAATTTTGATTGTCAGAGCCTTGTACCAGTAGAATATAAATAAATAGAATATATAGAAAGGGATCAATATGTAATGGACTATACACAAAAAAAAAAAGAAAACACACCACGAATTATTTAAAACAATGGTTTGTAAATCTTAAAATTGCAACCACATTAAAATTTTGAACAGTAACACAAAAACAAAGCCTGCTCCTAGCTAATTACATAAAACAAAATTAATTATCCTTTATACGCGATGACAATGACACAAACACCTATTGCCAACCTACATTAGACCTAACTCCGTATTTTTCTTTTGAAAATCAGTATAATGCAGCCTTTTGTTAGCAAGTACGACAGTGCATGCGCCACACTCAAATCAGCTCGTTACAAATACTCCACGTCATTTCCTTCAGACATCTCGTTTTGAATACCCCCATTTGATCACAATGTGCCACATTATGATACTTGTACAATGTGCATGTATTAGGTTAATTAGGCAAGGAATTGTGATGTGTACTTTGTTAGAGATTTATTTAATGCAAGCTGTGTGTGTACTTTCAGATGATTTTAGAGAGGCCCACGTCGTAGAGGCGACTGACAAGAAAGCAGATTATTAAATAATACGATAACTTCCTTCTGTTCATTCTCATTGACTATTTCGTGGTGGAAAGCAGGCCACAGACCAGGTAGGAAGAGGTAATGCCATGCTGCATAGGGGGAGCTAGCTACCATGCATGGTCCATGACACTACATCCTACTATGCAACGGAATTGGGCCGGCACGACCGCTACCTCTCGCTCACTTAATACCACCGTAAAGTGACAGCGACACTGTCGTGTTACGTGCGGTTTCTGAGAAGCCGGTGGCCCATTGTGGGGGGGGGAGTATAAAGGGAGGGCAACGCATCTGCGTAACAGTCAAAGGGCTCCGGTTGTTCGTTCTCGTTGATTTTTACGTGTATCTTTCATATATGTATTCTGTAGGATATAGCGTGTTCAGTCTGTATATTATTATATCTAATACGTAACTTAGCACTGCACAAATATACTCTATTCTATTCGAATCCTGTTACAAAATGATATTGCAAGGTCATTACGAACACTTTGCCCTGTGTCCATTGAAAAAAGTCTAAGAGTCTAAGAGGTGACAATTGATAATTGCTTTACGGACGTTCATGGCCATCAAATGGTATTTTGACTGTTTCGTTACTTATCGAGAGCAACAGATAATAGCAGAGTGAATGTGCATAGTGTTGTTTAGCTCATGCCTACAGGTGTGACTGTTTAAGTTCAGTCTTTCTGAGACTGACTTTAGACTATTAGGTTAATACAATTCACAGCTGACTATTTTACTATGTATTGTGCCTTAAAATGAAATTGATAGTATAACATGTTGTTACTTATATTAATTAGTCTCATTATACAAAAATGTATACAGACGTTAATGCAAATAAAAAAATAGTTTTAAAGATGACAAGTGAATTGTTTAGCCGGATGACGATGACAATTTAAAGAGTCTGTCAAGTCTCATTGCCAGCGAAAAATGTATGCAAGTCTTCCTTTTGTCGAAATTGTAAAACTTTTTGAAATGAAAAGAATAGAAAACAATTTGATGATTTTTTTCCACGGAGTATTGCGCTGCGACCTTTAAAGTCGGCCTTTGAGCAAAGCGAAAAAGACAGCTTTAAATCCGCGCAGGGGCTAATTCTCGGCCACACAGGAGTCATGCTAATTGGAAAAACCCTGACAAAGGCAGCATTCTCCGTGAAAATAAACCGACGAAAACTGAACTGTGATTTAAGTTTGGAACCTCCTAATGTTTTAAATGTGTTTTTTAACTGGCGCATTTTAGTTGTCTTACGAAGCACCCTTTCATCTATTGCCTAGTGATAAAATTCAGACCACATTACAGATTGACACCTATTCTGTACCTATTATATACTGATCATAAGCAACATTAGTGAAAGTCCTTTTAGATAGGTAGCAAATCTATTGTGCTTGATTTGTAGGAAAAAGAATGGAGGAGGAAATAAAACATATTTACGTAGCTAGTTTTAGTCTATGACAACATGTTGTTTATCTATCACATGTAGCGAACTGTCACTATATTCTCCGCTCAACCCACGATACGATTCAAAATGGCGGCAAAAACAAAATCGTTACATAAGGGGAAGAGTAATTTGTTAATTCTAGGAAAAGAGGTCGCTTGTTCCCGCGCTTTGCTCACATCAGGCTAATTTGCAGCCACAAAGAGAAACATGCTAATTAAAAAGTGACTCGACACAAAGTGATCTCTACTGGGACGTGTGTTTATTGATACGTTTTTAATTTGGCTTCACAGCTTTTCGCGCGTTCCTTGTGAGCATTTGAATCTCAAGCGGGACCCAAAAATAATATATCGTCTGCGGTTCTAAAGAAATTAGCGACAATGAAACGAAACTTGTTTACGGACTGGGATTTTTAAAAGGAAAAGTCAGTCTCAAAGTGAATAGGCAAATAACGAAGTACCTAGTTCTAGGTATTTATGTTGGTTTGAATGAAATGGAGTAACAAGTGTATATGTATCCTGTGAGACAAGGCAAATTAGTTTTACATGGAGCCGCTTTCGTGGTTTGTAAAATTAAAAAAGAACGTTGTTTGAAAAATGTTTGATAAAAATACAAAAATTAAATTAAAACTTGTTTAAGATAGATAAAGTTGATAATGGTTGTTTCTACATTAAGAACTATAACAGTGCTCTATAATCACAGCTTCGTTTGCGTTCTTCTTTTCAATTTTGTATTATTATAAAAGCATGCTTTTGTTCCTATTTTTGTTAATATTTGTAGCATAACTGCAGACCGAGGGTAACTTACTAATACTCATTATTCCAAATATAGGTTTGTATAAGTCGGTTTACAGATGATTTACGTGATAACATTTCTCTAATTAATCTTTCGACGCATCGCCCGTTTAATTGAATGAGACGATATGTTACGCTCTCTCGCTCGCAGGCTCCACCCATTCGGAACATCACCATGACTCGGTACGTTACTACAACATCATACTCATAGTGCATACAACTGGCGATATCGATTATAATTTAAGATAATAAACGTTGTAACGTCATAAAATAATTAGTTCCCTGGGTGGCAGAGCAGCTGGTATATTATAGTGCGACAGTTGGAAGTTGCTAAGGACTGCGAAAACTACGGGGTATTAGTTATTACGGCCTACGTTATGAGTTCACGTATTACAATAAAAAAGGAAGGGTTGTAGCATGTGTGCAGGTTCCGAATTTAAATGTTATCCAAGTAATGTGTAATAACGACGCGTTTTGTGTGGTTTGTCGGTAGCCGGGTGACCTTTTGGAGGAGGAGGGAAGGGAATTACACATCTGCATAGCAGTTATGTGGATGTCTATGGGCGTATGTGTTTATTAAAAGGCTCTGGCTAGTCGTGCCCTAAAAATATTTATAGATAAAATAGCGAAATTAATCTGGGTTAGAAAGTTAAATGCGCCCACGATGGTGAATTCCAATCCTCATTTCATTTATTAATTATAATACGTGTATATGTTACAACGTCTCATATACAAAACAAATTCTCCAAAAGCTGTTTATCTGTATGCAATCGATTTTCTCAAAATCTACTGAACAGATTTTCACGCAGTTTTCACCATTGAATAGGGCAATTTTCCTAGAAGGTTTTAGTGTACAATTTGGCCTCTGTTATTCACAAAAATATATTTGCATGATAGTTATGGAGCGGGTACATCGATAGCACGTGTTACTTGACGATAATTACATGAATTTAACGATGAAGCACATTATCTATGTAGCTACCAGAGATATCAATATCAAAGGTGATATTATCTTAGCGATGCTACAGATGGGAACAATGAACATTCTATATATATATACATATATATATATATATACATATATATATATATATACATATATATATATATATATATATATATATATATATATTCAAGGAGCGTCAAGGATTTTATAAAAGATTTATGTTACTTTTCTGCAACGCGTGCAAGGGACAAAGGAGCAGTCGGAGTATTTTGAACCGACGCCCGCAAACATCCGCATAGTGCCCAAGCCGATACGGTCCTATCCTCCTCCCCATTGTACCTACCTTCGTCCCACATTTTACATTACATAAAGACCATTAGGTAGGCACAATTATTCAGGAACATTATTGCGTTTAAATGACATAATTTTATTTTTAATTTCCGAGCTAATAAGAACATTTAATTTAGATGCTTGATCCTCTCTCTTTTTAGTCTTTTTAAATGCAAAATTCACCAATTATAGATTCATATCAATGTTGTATCATCATAATTATTATATACATCTTCTGACATAAAATACACATTCAATTAAAATTTTACACGCAAACTAGAAGCCAGTACACGTATTATATTCGAAAAACAAATAACTTTAAATAAAGAATGTTTTATTCTCCGCCATTTTGTTTCGCGTTTTAAGGCACCACACAACCCAATCTATCACATGACGTTCCACTCGATCATTAAACGCAGCGCGCTAAATGACAACGAAGCAGACGCTATTGAAATCCAAGCCTTTATGGAACTATGAAAACGTAATGACCATGCGTCACGCCGTTAAATACCTACCAAAACAATGGGAGCTCGCGACAGAAATTAATATATCATTATGTCAGACCCATGTAGTGGCAACCCTCAACGTGTATAGCCATCCCTCTCTGGTGAATATTAAAAGTTTTTTGTCTCTTTCGCATGGGCCGCCAAGTTTGGTATGAAAACGCGAATCTGTACCTGATTGGGATTTGTTAATTATAAGGAAACTTCTGGAAACATGTTACGGTTATTACGGCTTATTTTGTTGTTTCTTTATGTTAAAATTACTTTATTATATGATGAACATGACTGGTTTGCTGATAAAGATCCGGACTGGAAGGACTTTCAAGGAGGGGTTGCTTTTGCTCAGCCAATTTTTTACAGGCTAAGTGTCGGTTATCTATATCCGTGAAAATGTTTATGTTCAGCAACAGTTAGAAAATAAGTAATAATAGATAATGATAAAAAATTAAGTAAATAATCTCTTTTCAAAGCGTCCCAATGAATGGCGCCGTAGTAGGTACCTACCCGCTCTAGTAATACGGGTTGACAAATTCAGGCATGCCGTAAGAAAATCTTTTTCGATAGCTTTTCTATGCTTCACTAGCACATAAGATATAAGTTCAAAATAGACAAATTGAAAAAAGTGGAAATGGACTAACTAGCAGAAAATATTTTTTAAGCTATTAAAAGTTACAAAAAAGCATGTGGGACCTAAAAGTTGCGTTGCTGGTAAAGCGCAACCTCAAAATTTTCTTATTTCTCACTCCATTGTGAAAAACATTTCAAATGTGATTTATTATTTCACATTCTTTATTTAATATTATTTTCTTTCAAAAATGTGTTCCCTAAGACTATTATTGAATTAAATTATATTCGACGCCGATCTATCGGCATCTGGGATTGTGTTTAAACTATAGAGATTTGCAACTAAACCTCCGTGTGATGGTTTGAGAACATTATGTGGCTGAGAGTGTTGATTATTGTATCATCATCAGCCTTTACCGGATGCTGGACATAGGCCTCTTTCAATGAACACCGATACGACCGACTGCCACGATACTCTGCCTGCTGCACTGAATTCGAAGTTTAGTTAAGTCCTAAGTACATCAGATCTTATAACACTTATTTTAATTGACACTTCTCCTGGTCTATCAGTACCAACATAGATCGTCACGCGTAGCACTTTTCATACCTGTGCACAGCTACGCGGCGCCTAGGCACTATAACTGCGTATAGGGTGAACAAAGATTATATAACGAGAACTCGCGTCAATGTCACGCAATGTCGAATGAGTGGGAAATTCTCTAGGCGTGGAGGACTTTAATGGTAACCGTCGCGTATAGTACAACGCTATGGCTATAAATAATAAATATATAGCTCATTCTCTTTTTTTCAGACCAGAACCTATGTAGTGGAAGTAAAGAGAAGCCCGTACGCCTTCATGGGATTGCTATAAGTGCTCGTCTGATGACGAGACTAGGTTAGAGGTGAAATGTGGTTCCTACCCCCTCTCCCGCAGATGAGAGCGATGCATCCCAATATGAGAACGTTTACAATGGCTAATTTAACTATAATAATAGTACATTAAATATGGTATTAAATAGTACCTTGAAAAAAAAAATATAGAATAGAATATACAGGAGTCAAAATAATAATCTTAAAGTTTCTTTCTCTGTTTGTATGCTAATAATAACCATTCAATTACAGAGTTATGAAATTTAATAAGATTTAAATATTTGCGTATCTCTCAAGATATATTCTTAAAACATCATACTGTGCCGCAACTGAGAACCTGAAATTCTATGTGTAAAATCCTACTTTTTACAGTCTTTAAATACCTTTTCTTATTTTAAGACATTTTGGCTTGTTGTCTGTCACTATTGTAAACATAATTAAAAGTTTTAAAATTCATGGTACACTAAAACGGTGCAGCCCTGAGATAAATGGAGGGGCTGACAACCTCCGTAATAGGGCATGGCACCCCCTAAACAGGACTGGCAGGATGACCCTCCCACTTCCACCACCTTAAATCTCTTGTAGTTATTGTTATGCTAACGCGAAACACTTCGAGTGCAAACTATTTGGTAAATATTTGCCTAGGTACTGGGAACGGAAAATTTACGAGTAATTGATATGCATTATAAATTATTATCTAATTTAAATTTTAATCTACTTGAATTCTACATTCTAAACTTGAAGTTTTCATTTTTCAAGGTACTATTTAGTACCTTGAAAAAAAAAAATATAGAATAGAATATACAGGAGTCAAAATAATAATCTTAAAGTTTCTTTCTCTGTTTGTATGCTAATAATAACCATTCAATTACAGAGTTATGA
>JAFELO010000919.1:100486-116712 GCA_017140195.1 Eumaeus atala
TATATATATAATAAATATATAACATGATAATTGTCAATTAATTTTAAACTTTACTCCTAGTATCAAATAAAACATGTATTTTGTTGTAAAATAACACACACACGGGAGACTGGAACTGAAAAAAGTATACTAAGTAGGAAATTAAACAAATCTTCTAACGAGGAAACTTCTCTTGTTATAGTTTCATCTAATATGAAGTTATAAGGATTCCATTGAGGCGTTAGACTCAAAATTGGATAATATCTGGCCGCATGAAATATATTTTAACATGAACGAATATACGAGACATTTTTTTCTGTGACCTCACATTGAAAGAAAGAAAAACATTTATTTGACAACAACACTAAAGAATTCGACAATAGTTTACGACAGAACAATAAATAGAAGTTAGAAAGCATAGTGTGCCTTTAGGCTGCGCGAAATTGGTTAGGTTCGGCATTAGTGGTCTCGATTTTTATCACCTTATTAATTTCTAATTTATCGGTTAAGTAATGACCAGTGACTCCTTTAAAAATGACATATTCCAAATTCAAATGTCATTTTTTCTTTTTTAATTCTAACAGTATTTATGGCCAGTCTAAAAATACAAACATAAGCTAAAAAATATTACGTAGTCGGGTAAAATATATACGAAAACTTAGAGCTATTTTTGACACTAAAATATCATTACACCGTGACACATAGCACATGGTCATAACCATAGATGATCACAAACAAAACTAACGATCAATTAAGAAAGAGGGGGGGACATTTAGGGTGGTTCTCCAACTATGATAATTAGCGTGCCTAATCCTTTCTAACATATGGCGATGTGGCCCAGTTGCAAGTCATCGTATGCGGGGACTATAACGTCTATATAATCGTTACTTACTACCTTATTGGCGCTTGGGCGAGCATAATGACTGGAGTATTCTTATATTCATAAAAAGACATATAGACTAAAATAAAGACATAAAAAGAATATTTTATTTAAATAAATAAAAAATTTGCGCCATTAAAAAGTATAAAAACATGAACTTAATTTTAATAACTTTGAGACTTTTGCTAATTTACAAGAATGAAGAAAGTATAATCATTACTGTTAATAGGGTAACAAATTCTATAAAAAGAACTATAAATTTTATTGAAGTTTAATGTATGTCGGTATAGCATTGAATAGGCTCGCTGGAGTGGCAATGGGCTGGTCACACACACAGAACACACACAGAAGAACAGATGAAAAGTGAGTCAGTAAGGTTCTGCGAGACCGCGTTTAGGAAAACGAAGTGTTGGTTGACCGTTCAGCAGGTGGGAAGACGATCTCCGTGCAGTACCCGGTCCGGGATGGATGCGAGTAGGAGGTCGGTCGTCTTGACGTTCATTAAGAGAAGCCTATGTCCAGCAGTGGACCGATAAGGGCTGATAATGATGACGATCAGTATTGAAGTATGAAAAAGTGTGATTAAAGAAAAAATAAAACAATGATTATAGGGTATCTCTCAAAAATTAATTGATTCTTTCTTCAAAACTTACAGCATGGCAGTTTCAATGAAGACATAGTACACATAGGAGATTACTAAATTCCAATAAAACAAACTCGACAAATCAAAATTAGCATACGTTTGATCATCAAAATCTCAAGTCGACCATCGGGAACTTTACATATTAATTACAATACCATACGCAAACAATATACAGAGGAATATTTCACCAGACATCCGACATTTCTTATCCCAACCCACTTAAAACATCCGAAGGGCAATGGGCCCTCCGAGTGTCATTCATCAACAACTCTCTCCCAACTTTGTATGTACCTAAACCTCTTATTATTTGCCACCCTTGACTATAAAATTGGTCCAAACGTATTCGTATAAGGAAAAATTATCAGCTTTATTCCTATCGCTTTAGGGTCCATTGTCGTCCTCGTTAAGGCATCCGTACTGTCGTTTAAGGCATTAATTATCGCTTGCTTCCCCAGTTTTAGGGTAACCCTTTCGGAAATTTCGCGTCCCTCTGGTCACCCCCCGTCCAGGCGCGTGCCTAACGTCATTAGTGTACACTAAGGTATGTTGAAAAGTCTGAGTTTCATTAACGTCGAACTTGACTTCGAAAATGTAAAAGTAACAAAGTGACACAAACACACATTCGTTTTAATTAAAAAAGGAAAAATTACATAAATAGAATCAGTATTTACTAAATAGGCGATCAATGGTTTATATGAATATAGTTAATACCCTTTTAATTTTGGATAAATGGAACACAAAATGATATTATAAATCTTATTGTCATGACGTCTTTTGATAATGGCACTTTGTCTCTTACCTACTTAAAATAAAAGACACTCCAATATATATTAATGCCGAAATAACGCGTACCTATAAACTTATATTTACTATTAGACTATAGCTTTAAGCTATTAACATTTGCAACTATTAATTAGGTCAGCTTTGAAAATAATGTACAGTAATATGTGTTTAATAAGCACAATCAGAATATTTTTTATTAAAAAAGAAGTCTACGTTCAGCAGAGGACGGCTGTAGGCCGATTTCAAGCAAAATCAAATATGAAATGCTTCATTGCCGGTGGCAATCAAGAATGTCATATTTTATTTTAATCTTATTTTAATGTATACATTTTATTTTAAAGTAAATACCAAATTAATGATAACTAAAAAATAAATAATTCCTACCATAAGTAGGAGTAAAATTTAATTACGTCCAAGGAGGTACAAAACTGGTAACCTTTTTTAAAAATAAATGTTTACAATCATTTTGATTCTCGACAGTGTTTAGCTAGGGACTGTGGTGGCATATAGTTACGTTTTCTCGTCTAAAATCTTAAAAAGTTATTAAAGACGTCAGTGCTTATCTCCTACCATTTCTGAGTCCCTAGGGAACAAATAAGAATATGCACATAAATATAAAGATCAATATTGAATGACATTGGTCTTTATATTTATGTGCGTGTGGGCATCTAGCCCGTGGGCTGATCATGATGTATGTAAATAAACATGAGTGCATCTATTTATGCGGAATTAGTTTTCCGATACAGCCCCACTGTATTAGCTTATCTTTCCACTTGGCACGTTGTAAATTGGTCAAAATCTCGTTGCCTCCTCGACAGTGCTATGTATACGTGAATCTTGTGATGTCTATGATTTATGTTTTTTACGGACGGCGTAACGACATATTCTGTTGTTTTTCACATCACATGCATATCACTATAAAAGAAGGCTAGGCATTTGAAACGTTTAGTTTCAACATGAAAAAGATATTCGCTATTTACACACAAAATTACTTACATTTGACATGGGTACATATAGATACACACAGATATACTCGTACATAGAACAGAATAATATGCTTAAGCTGACGTATATTTCCTACAAGGGTATCAGGGTAGTTGGGCTTAGGTCAAAAAGTTAATGTGGTTTTGTATATCATTCTTATTTGCATGTTATTCGTTACAATAAAATTACTTCAGCGGAAGGAGCCGCGGTTTCAATAAAAAATATTTTTTACGCTGACATCACAGCAACCGCGAAGTCTGAATTACCAAATAATTATATGTAATATGCCGCTGTTAAGAGTTTATGGTAAAGTCTCATTATTACTCAAAACGGTGGACACTCTACGCGGCTCAGGAGCTAGTCTCTAAGAGTTGGTGTAAGGGCACCCTTATGCCCACCCAGTAGAAAGATAATATCAATATGGAGTAGTCGCTAATGAATACGTTATATTGCTTTGTGTTTGTTTACTGCTACATTACGTACGAGTGTCTCGGCCGAGTTCAATAAGTGTAGAGGGCGTTTTAACTGCGGGGATTAGCAACGTTTATTTTTTTAAAGTGAAACTTTCAATGTGGTATTTGAAGTGAGGCTTTTATTGGGATTGTATATAAAAAAGTAAACTCGATAAATCAATATTTTTACGACAAAGAGTAAGTACTAGCACAAGTTACTATATTCTATCAAGTAAAATGTAGAGTATCAATCAGCTTCGGTCCTATTTATCGTAATCTAACCAGATTAGCTGGCCAATGAGGGGCGAGTGTCCCAATTCCTTCCATTAAATATTACCCATAATTCAAATGATTCAAATATTAAAATATCTTTTTTTGGTTTTTTGTTTTAAAACTACCTGCTAGGCGATATGTAAACAAACAAATTCGATTGATTGCAATGGTACACAATAACATAAAGTACGCGGACGAAACCGCGAGTTGGCCCAAGTGAAGTACAAAGTTATTATTCGTAAGGCCTCCGCGGTGATATTTAGTACTATCAAAAACCACTGGGAGATGCAGAACTTGAAGATAAGACCTCACCCTCATTCTAAAGTAATCTTTGCGCCCCCCCAAGCGAAACCTTCTGAACTCAAAGTTGGAATAACTTTGGAAGACCATGGGCTGTTTAGAAAGGACCCGGAGTTTGCGAGCCCTGAAATATTAATTTAGTTTCACGGAATTGTATATGAGATCTCTATATGTATTGGCTTTCATATGAACTTCCTTTTGTGTTTTAATCACGGATGAAACAGAGCTAAAGATGAAAATAAACGCAAAAAGAAGAAAATACGCTATCAACCATCTATCCAATATACTCGTCTTCAGACTAGCCGGTGGCCCTTTGGATGAATAGAATTCAATGAGTTCAAAGACGGCGACACATTTGCAAAATGCATTGGTGGATGAACACGCGTCAATAGTCGTCAAAGGACTCCGACTACTCATTCTGCCTATGACAGTCAGGTCTCAGGTACGAGTACCGGATCTGTCTAAAAATATTATTGAGATTTTTCGGTTTCTAACGACAGTCCAGTTAAAAAGTTGGCGGTATTACTCTCCCGGGTCTCGCAGAGCACGTTAGGACGGCCCTGCGCCTGATTTCTCCGGTAGAGTACGACTTTCGACCCAATGGAATGGAAGCATGGGCGAAGTAGAGAGTGCACTTGTGTTTGTGTAGATATTTATGCACTTTATGTATCTTGTACAGGTTGCTATTAGATATAGTAGATAAAGTTTAAGTTATTAGGAATATTTTTTTTTTTTAATAAATATTTATTCTAACAGACCTGCCGAGCCATTGGCCATTTTTTTGCAAGGTCTACATTAAGTTAAAATTAGATCTTCTTTATTGTAATAAGTCTAGTATGAGTTGTGTAGTTTTTGCGAAAATGAAGATTTATTTATTCTTATTATTTATTACCTAGGTCCGTCTGCGCATTAGAGATTTTTTATCGCATACGCTACACGTTATGTTCGTGTGAACAGGCCGTTGGCATGTTTTGTGCTTTTAACATATTTCTCTCTGCTCGTGTTATTCAAAATCTTTGGCAGGTACTTGAAGTACCTGCTAAAGATCTAAAGGGCTGTAACGTTTAGCATATTTTGTATGTATATTGTCCACTGGACGTAGACATTTTTTTGTGTATCTGACGGCCGGCTGGCTCGGTTGGTGTCGTGGCGGTTAGTCCGCGGGTAACGACAGAGTTCGCTGGTACGAATCCCGCCCAGGTCATAGGTGTTTATATATGTATTATATATTTATGCCTATAGTGAAAATATTAAATATATAAAATTTCTTAACTTTATAAAAAATATTCAACACATTGTCCGTTGTCCAGTGCCTGTAAAACAACTTACGGTACTTAGCCTATGCTAGCCCTATGACCAGGCTAACGTGCTGTGAAAAGTTAACAGTTACTATTCTATTATTTTATTACATCATAGCGGGACAAACGAACAGTTGGAGCACTTTGATAACTACCGACGCCCATAAATATTCGCATAACACTTATGCCAATGGGTTGTTTTCCTTTCCTCCTCTCCTCAAAGTGGCCACCGGCTACTCATAAACGGCACGAACCGTGACAGCCAAGCTATCACTTTACACCGACATCAAGTGACTGTTATTGTTACTATAATCAACCAACCTGTTTGAACGCATTGATCTCAAGAACTGCTAGCCAGAACTAAAAAGCTATTTTTGTGTTGAATATTCCTTTTACCGAGGAAGGGTATAAGCTATGTACCATGACACTACGACGAATAGGACCGGATTTACGGGGGAATCTGCGGGGTGATGCCAGTCAGCTATTTTCAAATTGACGTTAAGCCTTCTATGGCTAAAAGTATAATAAATAAAAGTATACAAGCAGGTATCTATAGACAAGAACTGACGCATGAAAATATGCAAATGTATAATAACCTCCCTTTGCGTTTCGCAGTCGGTTTAAACAATATATTTGTGACCGAATCCCACTACGTTAGTTTGGCTCTGTGAATGTTACGATTTTGTAGGAGGGGGTAGTGCCATGGCACTGTATATGCATCATGCTGCATAGGAAGAGGTAGTGCCATGCAGAGTGCATGACACTGCATCCTTCTAAGCAACGGAATTGGGCCGGCACGCCTTGGAGGTACCTCTCGCTCACTTAATACTGCCGTAATTTGATACCTTGAGTGTCGCGCTTCGTGCGGTTTGTGAGTAGCTGGTAGCCCATTAGGGGGGGGGAAGAGGGCAACGTATTGGCATCGTAATTATATGGATTTTCATGGGCGTCGGTAGTCGTAAAAGGCTCCAACTGCTCGTTTGCCCCCCTATTCTATAAAAAAGACTAGATGTAGGTACCAGGTATTATTTTAAAAAGTGAACGGGTTCCCAATATTTACTGCCAGCGCTCCTTCTCCCCTCCAGTGGGCCACCGGAAAATCACTCACCACACACCAACAGCATAACTGTCACGTCCGGTTGAGCCCATTTCGCCTGCAATGCAGTGCATTCTTTACCTAATTATTACTTTGAGTGCCTAATTGTAGGAGCTTTAAACATATATATTATACGTACATAATTATCCTATAAATATAAGTAATTTTATATATTTAAGATTTTTATTATATAAATATATATAGAAACATCCATGACCTGGACGGGATTCGAACCCGCGACCTCTGGTGTAACACGCGGACTAACCGCCAAGTTACCAACTGAGCCAGCCGGACGTGTAAAATAAGTAACCAACGCCAGCCAAATCGCTTTTATCAGCTACTACATAAAACACACACACACATAAAACGCATACAACAAATAATCAAGAACTAACGCCATCGCGCTCGCACACAAACGCGCACACACACACGCAAAGTTAGGGGTGGACTACACTCGTGTCCTTCCTTTTGATTGCAATTAATTCGGAACTCGGGTAGGGTGGGGGTGGGAAGGGTTCGGCCAATGCGCAGGGCCGAACTTGAAATGAATTGCGAAACTTCACAACCACGTTCGTGAGATTTATGATATGTGTTTTATATGTGATATAGATCTGTTGATAAGCGTATCGTTATACGCAAAATATATTTGATAGTAACGTGAAGGATGAAAAGGTATGAAGTAAAAAAAAAAAATATTTTGTAACCAAAACAATGAAATTCTTGTAATTCTCTCCTTATTTACCTGGCTGACTGTACACAAAATCAGATATTTGTTTAAACTACTCAAAGTCTCAGGACTTAGCTTGCATTTAAGCTAAGTCTTGAGACTAAATCAGGTGGAAGTTAAAATGGCACACCTACTGATTAATTCAAAGCAATGGGTAGGCCATTGCTTTGAATTAAAATTGTGTCATAATCTGAAGTAAACTAGCTAGATAAAATATGATTTTTAGTCGCTTGATGTCACAAAACTCATCTACATTATTTTTTTATGTACAATTTGTTTAGCTTTTACATATCTACATGGACGTCAAATTGAATTTATTTAGAACTTGCCGTTTATTTAGAATCAAATACAAACTAGTAATTATTGTAAATGGAGTGATTTTCATCAATTTGAATGGATATTTTTGGCCGTAAATGGGTATGATATTAATATGGATTTACTTAGCAAAAATTCGACTTTGTTGAACAGTTTTTGTTAACAAGATCTTAAACACCCCTCAAGTATGATAAAAGGGATTTTAAAACGAATAAATAAAAAAAAACATCATCCAAATGCGGCCCTGGGTCGCAAACGATCTCACTTGCCGTTACTCTCTGAAAAAATATCCGGACATTTTTATCCAGTACTTATGACCTGTTAGGAGGATCTTTTCCTTTTGCTATTAGTGGCTCTGAATTGCAGAGCTAAAGGCCGCGTTCCTCTTTTGTTTTTCGTATCTTACCACGACATGATCAAAGGCCTCTCCACTCTGCAAAAAAGGAATACACCACATTTGAATTTCGTTCTTTAAAATTTTATAACTACCGGACGAAATAAATAATTAAAATTTCGTGGCAGCGTTTGAATGGCAGTATACCTACATGTTATGTACACTATTTAGTTTCGCTCCTGCCCAAGCTTCTTCTCCCACTGTTGCGAGTAAGAGTGGAATGTTAGACTTATACTTGGATAAGAGAGCAGAAGAGAGAATAGGATGGCCTTATTTAGTAGCGTAGTAACATAAAATTAAAACAAATAATTAACAAATGGGATATTAAGTTCGTACATTATTAAAAATAAAGGATCGCTTTTAAAGCTCACAAAGCATCATCCCAAGGTTTCACCCGCGTAATTCCCATCTTATCAGTCGTAGCGCCCTATTGGACGCTATACATACAGCATTCTTCGGTAAATTTACTATTCAATATAAAAAATAATTTTCCAGTAGTTCCCGTGATTAAAACAAACAAACTAACTCTTCAGCTTTATATTACCAGTATAGATACATTAAAGCTTAAATAAAAAAAATACTAGGTATTAGAAACAATGGGAAGACGATCTCCGTGCAGTAGCCGGTCCGGGATGGATGCGAGTTGCAGGAGATCGGTTGTCTTGGCGTTCGTTGGAAGATGCCTATGTCCAGCATTGGACCGATAAGGGCTGGTAATGATGATGATTGAAACAGATTAGGGTTTAAACACGGCTAGATCTGCAGAACTCAGTAGTAATAGCGAGAAAAAAACGGCTGAACACTAAGTATCGGTTCCTTCCAAGTATTGCTAAAAGTTTACCAATCACTTTATCGTCCACACCGAGCGTTGCTTAACTGAGTTGAGGTGAATTGCGAACTTCTAGTCAAGCTACTCCACTGTGCTAATAGGCGGATGGAATATATAATTACTATTCCAACCCCTCGTATGCTACGCGTATCTTTAAAATTATCCCAATTTTTCAAATAGTTTGTAATTTTTCAAATCTTAAAAAAATGTTAAGTGCGCGTGAAGTTGCACACCGAGCATGTCAACTTTTTTTTATAGAATAGGGGACAAACGAGTAATCGGAGCCTTTGCACGACTACCGAACATCCTCATAATTACTATGCCGATGCGTTTCCCTCCTTGCCCCCCACCCCCCTCCTAGGGCCACCGGATACTCACAAACCTCACGACACTGAGGATGTCGATTTACGGCAGTATTACGCGTCCGTAAGACGCCTAGTCTTGCAAATATATAATATAAAATGGCGGCGGTAGTCACTACACACTGGCCCCTATAAAAGAAATAAAAAATAGGAGTGGAGAAATAGAGAGTGCACATGGTTCTACTCAACAGAGATGGCCGCTGTAACCGAAATACAGCCAGGATGACATTTTAATTATCATAAATTCGCATTGCAATGCATTTTCACTTCTTGCAAAATTCCAAGATTCTATGTTACCGCTAAGTGTGGGAACTCTTTAGATATCATTTACAGACAGATAACAAAGTCAATTATAATGACGGCTCCGTAAGTCTTTACAAATACTAAAATCTAAACAGATCCAACAAAAGTGTTCAAATAAGATCCACATTAAAATTTAATTGCACATACTACAATTTTTTCCGAACTTCAGACGTTCAAAAACACATTTAACACTTTATACCATACAACAAAAAACAACAAGAGATGAAGAGGCCCCTTTTCATCTCTTTAACCCTAGGGTCAAAATAATCACATTTATGGTAAAATTGTCCATTTATGAACCCATCTAACCTTTGACACGTAACCCTTCACCTGAGATATACTGCAGCATCCCTGCAGTATATGAATCTGGTTTGTCAAGTTTTATCTCCCTGACATATGCTTTAAACTGGGGCTCAACCCTACTTAGAAAATAACTAAATGTAACTACATGGATACAAATGACCCATGAACCACTTTCCTTAATAACAATGTAATGAGACAGCCGCAGCTTGAATTCAACAATGCAAAAGACATAAGCTGTCATTGAGACACGATTACGTCTCCTTTCTCGCACGAAACGTGATAGCGAATTTGAGTGGGATCCCTAATTTTTTAAAAAAAAAACGAGACTCAGACTTTTGCTCAAACGAGAAATCGTAGCCTTACAGCAACTACCGACAGCCGTTCACATCGACACGGCCAATGTTATTGTAGATACGTAGCTCTCTTTCACCACATTACCCCAATGGGTTACTCGCAAGCTTCACAAACGTGAGGGCAGTGTCCTGATAGCGAGAGGCACAAGTTCTTCAAGCTCGATGCAAATGAAACGCAGCAATCGCATCAACTTATAAAGCAAAATAACAGCTTAGGCTAAATTTAAATCCGAATGCTAACTATAAAACAAAAGAATGAACATATATCACACACATACTCAAATAATCCAAAATCACAATGGCTCATAAATTAATCTCTCAATATCGTACTCAAAATCGTATTAAGTTCGGAACAGCCCCGGGGCGAAACGGGAACGACCCAAACAAACTTACATACATTCGTTACAATTATTGCTTTTAGTTCGCTACTCTATCTAGGACGTGATTGTATGTCATTGCTTGCGTTATTATTAGTATTATGTGGGCTGTATTGGTCTTCAATTCATGTCATTTTTCATAAGTAGAAAGCAAACATGGCGGCGGTGAACTCTTACAGGTGTTGAAGATATATAGATATTATTCCTCGTGTATGTTTAATTGAAATCATGATAATACCGACGTAAAGTGACAGCCAGGCAGTCGCATTTCGTGTGGCCTGTTAGTAGCTGTGGTCCATTAGAGGGTGAGAGGTAAGGAAGAAAACATTGTGGATTATTATGGTTGTGAGTAATAATCAAAAGGCTTTGAACGCCCGTTTCGACCTTATGTTATAAAACATCAGCTGTAAGATTGTTTGGGTGGCGGAATCATTTCATTCGTCATTGAGTGATACATCAATGACTGTCACGTTTGTCCCCCTAAAATATTTCTAAAATTAAACAATGGCTTCTCGGTAATGTTGACCACGTAGATAAATTTATATTTTATCTATGTATATTTCACTTTTGTAGGTAAATATGTTTTAGGCTGTATAGCTTATTTTCATTTGTCTGTGGAAAATTAAATAAACCACAATGGCAGTTCCGTTTTTGAACGGTGTTGTGTTTTTATATTCAGGAAATATGTTGGCGTTGAAATACAAAAATGGTGTTGAATATTGACATCTAGAGTTCATGAAAGTGATTTCACTAAAGACAGCCGAATAGTATATGATCCCATGCCTAACACGGATGACTTTAAAAAAATCCTTTTTCTTTTGAGTAACTAACTTTATTTATTTTAATAGATAAACTAATTGCCTCTTTACTCCAGCATATGTAAAAAATAATTCACACCCCTTTGCATGTCTTAGGAAATGTCATGCACATAGAGTAGTACATAGTCTAACCACAACGCTGCGGACAGAGCATGAATATGCTCTAACCCTTCAGGTCCGCACGGCAATTATTCAAACAGAATAGTTTAACAGAAAGGATTGTGAGCACTGCCCCATTTCGCCGTAGAAAACCCTATCTACAAGCCTCACTTACTGTAAACTCATCTTTATTACAATATGTATAGGTTCAAAATTCAATAGACGATAAGTATTATGTATAGATTTGAATTTGCAAGGAAATTTCGGTATATTTAGAATATTTATACAATCGTCTGGTGGAGGACATAGATGCGGATGAGGTTGAAAGAGGTGATTTACAACGGTGGGTAATGGGCGCCAAAGATTTCTGGCGAATTAGTGCGGGCCGCCATTTTGGTTTTACTGTCAGGAATACAGATAATATATTAGTTGGGATTGTTTATGGTTTGTTGCTTTATTACTAATCAATGGTAATAATGTTTTTTATGGTACTACGTACTAAAACCTTTTTTCTGACATATACATTTTTATTACCGTTTTAATAGTCCCGCAGGGAGAAAAATGAACTCTGTGATAATTATGTTATTTGTTCTTTTGCCTGTCGTTAAGTCAAGGTATTCTTATAGAAACTTTATATTATTCAAATAGATTTCTCAGATGTTATTTCATTTTTCCATTTCTACATATAATATGTGACATATTAAAAGCAAGCATCAGTATAAACACGTTAGTTAAAAAAGGAAAGTGGCATGTAGGTACTTACTACAATGACAAGCAGATGCTGATAATATAAAGTTATAGAGTTTATTTATTTTAGCACCGACGCCCGATTTGAAAAATATCCAACCGTGGGACACTCCCAGTATTATATAAAACATCTATGAGCAAAAAAAAAATGGTCATAAAATACGTACCAAATTTTTACAAAGCTCTTTTATGGGACCTTAACATTACTGTGAATCAGAAATGTATCAACCAAGATGTAGGCACATAAGTACATACTCATACGTGCCAGTCCAATTGGGATGTATTGTGGCTACAATATTCTTCTTACGATATAAGTTTCATTGCTTCTTAAGATATAAAACGAGTGCAGATAAAATAACACAATAGTATATTGTTCATTACTGCCGCGGTATGTCTTAAAACGCGTTACGTAAAGTATCAACTTGAAAGTCGCATTCTGCGCATATCTTTTACGGATATACGGAGAAGGCTTTTTATTTTTAGAAAAAAATCACACGCTCTCATAGGAACGTGTATCTTTTACCTTAAAATGCGAGATCCGTGTGATATAAGTAAGTTCTTGTGTGATTCAAGCTAAGTTTTTATCTAGCTGAACGCGTGGTTTCATCCACTTGATCACAACCTTTCATACAAGCTTTCAAAATTGTAACTTTAGTATGATTACTCACATGTGATGGATTCAGAATCATTTTTCACATGAGCTATTAACAACATCGCTTTTATTTTGATTTACTTGAAAACCAACACGCGACTAGGTTTTGTTAATGCGTTACCCTCTTTCACCTCATTCTTCACGAAGGTCACGTGGGAAAAACTTTACTTTGGAACAAATTTCTCTCCATATCAAGTTAGCCTACACGACGGTTTAAGTTGTGAAAACGGCAATGACCATGCGAAATAGTAGCCATCAAAATTCCACCAGCGTTGTACCATTAACATACAACTGGAATATGAGAAGAGGGGGTTCAGTCTAATAGCGCCATCTGTCGTTATATTTTTTTTTCAAACAATTTTCACTATACCTCTAGAGTCCCGATTTGCAGTGGGAAACAAATTTAAATACTTCTGTCATGTGGTTACGCGTGATTTCATCGCTGCCCCGCATATAGAGGGAGGCTGGTGGCGAGACGCAACATTCTGGTGCTGAGACGCAACGTGCTGGTGGAAAAAAGGAGCAACTTGACATCCCGAAGGTTTGCTCCGAGCCAATCTGCGTTAGTAAATCTTGATTTATAATTTACATCCATAACATACAGGTTGCATAGATGTGCGCTTCAAGCGCTCTTTGTTAAAGCGTACACCATCATTGTTATACCAGCTGCCAACCTCTGTATTTCCGAACCGATAAGACGTCGGTTTCTTCAAGAAAAAGGCTTACTTCTATCTCAAAGAAATGTGCTTACTTAGCAGCTGAGGTATCTTATCGTAGTTCTACCCTCTGCTCGTTTTTTCGTTATTCTATTTTGAAAAATATATAATGTGTCTAACAGTTTTATTTGTGATCAGAAATGAAGGGATGTTTATTGTTAATTACTTATATTTTAATAAGCGAACACACTCATATAGATTATTGACAATACAGATTGAATTTATAAGATTTTCAAAGACGGCATCATATTATGCGGCTGAACATGCCTGTCACTGCACCAATAAGTTTGTTTTATAGAAATAATTAAGAATAGATAGATAATGTTGCTCTATCTCAAATATACTAATGATTCAATTGTTCACACAAGTCCAGATATAAATACAAATAATATGTGGACTCAACTCTTTCTTGTAATTAAACCCACCCACATTTTAAATTAAGCAAACACACATAAAAAAGAAATTAACATTGTTGAAAATTTAAGTCATGTTTTGCCGGAATATCATTACTTTCCTCCTTTCGAAAGTCGACACAACGACAAACTGTCATGTCTGTTGGTAGAATTATATTTTATTACTGTTATAGAGACAACAAAATTTTGTATATTTATAAGACTAGTCTAAAACGCAATTACAAGCATACTTCCAGACTGCCGCTTTTGAAAATTATGAGTGGAGGAATGACCATGCGGAATGCGAGCCGCCAAAATTGTAGACGTGGGGGGAGGCACCACCCCCTGTGGTATGTCACATCCCCTTGAAGGTATGTGCGCATTAGAAAAGCTATTCCTAGATTTTACAATGGGGAAGGCGCGTGTGAATTGTATAAACTAATGCAACTTAAAATATTATCTAGCTATACAAACATTACGATGCCTTGATGGTATCACCTCGAAGCTTTATGCATCCGTTGAGCTCAAATTTTATAATAATGCCCAATCCGTGTCGAGGATTGTGCTATTTATTTCTCATCTTAGTGTCGTATATTATAATCAATATTCTAAATAAAATAAAATCCGATCAGGCTTGCGTAGTCAGCACGAGACTCGCAGCACGAACTGTTTCACGGATAGAGCTTGAGGTACCTCGTCACCCGTGGCGGATGTCATGACGTACAAGAACTTAAAGCATTACGATATAGCTGTATAGGGGACAACGCCGGATAAGGTCCGAGAAAAATGATCGTGAGGTCTCGTTAGATTGGTCTTGATAAAACAGGTGACACGCAAAACCAAAATATGTTGAAAGCAGAGGCATATTTAATATAGTACTCTGAACAATGGGCCATGGTGCATCTTTGAGGAACCAAGACGGCCTCCATTCCTAGCACACAGACCTTGCCCTAGGCCTGTATAAACTGATAACCATAACCCTCTCCCCCTTATTCGTTACTAAAATTGCCACACTATAATATGTATATCATTCTGAATGCTTGGTTAAGATGAGGAGGACCTGCTGGTCCTAATGGTCCACCGTGACATGCGTCACTCTCTTTTAGTAGCATAAGGGGCGAACGAGAAATCAGAGCCTTTTGATGACTACCAACGCCCATGGACATTCGCATGGTTGTTACGCAGATGCGTTGCCCTCCTATCATCCCCCCAATGATCCACCGGATGATCGTGAGTACACAAACCGCACGATCCGCGACAACGACGCTGCCACTTTACGCCGGTATCGAGTTTCCTCAGTCGTGCCGGCCCAATTCCGTTGCATAGGAGGATGTAGGGTTATGCACCATGCATGGCATTTCCTCCTCCTATGCAGCATGGCACAACACTCTATGAAGGAGGCCTATGACCAGCAGTGGACTTCCTCCAGCCGATAGGTAACTCGTCCAAGTTAAAATATAGATTATTTAATTGCAAAGGAATGGCCGCGGTAATCCTACTAATATTATAAGATTGCTCAACAGATTTGGTTTCAAATTGCCACATAATGTAATATATTGTGTTTTTACACAATATATTACATTATGTGGCAATTTGAATTGATATCTTACCATCTCTTATGATGGCTTGGGCGGACAGGCTAGTGCAAGGGACTGACTGTAATTTGTGGCGCTCTTTGAAATATGTTCTTCGCAACCCATGGACATCGTCCGGTTTTCCGTAGCTGTTGATGGTTTTTCACGTGTTTTCTTGTTTTACCTTTTCTTTTTTCTTCATCCCTGATCTTTCTTTATTTTCATTTCTTTGAGGTGTGCATCTTATGAAACATTACCGTACCTATAAAAATAAACTCAGTGTTATTGCATTATTATTATTTTGGTGTGTTTAAATTATTATTAGTGTGTGTGTGGTATGCCCTACTACATTCGAAATGCAAAAGTTTTTATTTATTTATTTATACTCTATGTACATACATAACTATTTTAAAACTAAATAAATACTAAGGGAAGTACAAGGGTGTGCTTATCTCTTTTAACGATCTATGTCAGACCCAACATAATTGAGAAAAAAAGTTTTTGCGGAAAGTACGGTTACATAAGAGAGAGACGATTAATATAAAAAATAAACAAAGTTACTACAAAACTACTATAT
>JAFELO010000919.1:116733-136347 GCA_017140195.1 Eumaeus atala
ATATATATACTATATGGGTTATGGACTTATATGTAAAGCTGGAAAGTAATGCTTTCTCTCCCGGCACTTGAAAGCGCTAGCTGACGGACTCTGCTGTATGTCAGCGGGAAGATCTGAGTGAAGCCTGAAAACTGAGCCGCACGGACTGTAAAGTGTAGACAGAAGTAAGTTTTGTGTATGTTTCAATGATTTTAACTGCCTCGTGGTTTAGTTGGCCACAGACGTCAAGTCCCGGGTTCGAATTCCGGCGTTGCATCGGAATTGGGCCGGCACGAAGAGGGAAATACCTCTCGCTCACAAGCTACCATAGTGACATTTTCAATGTCGCGTTTCGTGCGGTTTGTGAGTAGCACGTGGTCCATTCGAAGGAAGGAGGAAATGAGGGCAACGCAACAGCATAGGAATTGTGCGAATGTTAGTGGGCGTTGGTAGTTGCAAAAGGTACTGGTTGCTCGTTTGCCCAAGAAAAAGAACTAAACTAAGGAAACGATTTACAATATTTATTATGAAAAGCCGTACAAGTGGCGGCTTTACTTAACAGCAAAGGAAAAATATTTAATATTAATTAATATGAACAGATCCGAAGTCACGATTTTTTTAATAAACTTAAGGTATCGATGTATCCCCATTGAAGTTTTGACAATAGGTGCATTTAGATCAAGAACTCCGAAAATGTATCACCACGTCAAAATACTTACCTTTGGCATATAAAATACTGGCAATTGGCAAAGCGAAAAGTACACAATATGATTAAATTTAAAAAAAATGGAGTGATGATAACATTTTGCCTCAAACAAAATTGCGCACAATATATTTATTATATAGTCTGTATGTGTGTAGGTGAGTATTAATCATCTAATACAGGCCCACCCGTCATTAATCATGGCTGGCACCGCCGCAATCCCGACGCCCATGCGCACATCTTTTTGTTAATTAATCTGTAGGACCCTTTGCTATGTTTTGATTGTTCTGGAACTTCGTGATTTTGCCTTTTTCAGTTTATAATGTTACCCGTTTTTAAAAACTTTGATGTATTAATGGCCGATTATATTCCGACGGTTTCAAACGTAAGACATAATAATGAAAATAAAAACATATTTTTTAAATGAGTAGTAAAAGTATTTAAAGAAAATATAAAAATGTTATAATCACTTATAACAAATAGGCAGAGGTAGTGCCGTACTACATAGGAGGAGGCACCCCACCATGGTTCAAGCCCTGTCGTGGCCGACCGCCACGCCTTCGCCTGGGTTCACTCCAGGCTTAGTAGCCTGGGGTTAACCCAGGCGAAGCTAATTGAACCGAGGGGGATCTTTGCACCCCTCCTGTAAGAAGAGGGGGCTTAAAGATCAGGAGGACGGATCGCTCTCGAGGTCCCCTCTCCTTATAAGAGGGGTACTCTTATAAGGAGAGGGGACCTCAGAGCAAAAGGAGGTGTCACTTTCGCGCACGGGGCAAGGGACCTCACCCCATTGCAGTATCCCAAAGTCAGTGGTGTTGTCCTGTAGTGCTGGGCAACCTCATCTAAGGAGGTGGAGTTGGTCCCTAATATTTTTCCGGGGCACCTCACCAAGGGCGGCACTGACGGCACTCGCGGTGGTTTTTGTGGGTATTGTGTGGGTGAAAAAATAAATGAAATACCACTGGACCCCACCCAGGGCCGGTGAAGGCGCGTAAATGCGTTTCCCTGCGTCATCAAAAAAAGGTAGTGTGACATGCTCGGTGATAACACTACATCCTCCTATGCAACGGAATTATCGGGGAGGTACACCTCGCTCACATAATACCGCCGTAAAGTGACATCTTCAATGTCGCGTTTTTTTGTCGTTTGTGAGTAGCCGGTGGCCCATTGGGGGGGGGGCAACTCATCGGCATAGTAATTATGTAGATGTTCGTGGCTGTCGGTAGACCCAAAAAGACGCTAATTTCTCGTTTGTCCCCTAATCTATAAAAAAAAATAGAATGATGTATATTGTCTGAAAACTTTGTCGCGTTGGCGCGATTTGGACGCAACGCTTCCTGCAACTGCAATAATGCTATAACCGTAACATAAGGCTATATTCATAGTCACACACAA
This sequence comes from Eumaeus atala, assembly GCA_017140195.1. NCBI lineage: Eukaryota > Metazoa > Arthropoda > Insecta > Lepidoptera > Lycaenidae > Eumaeus > Eumaeus atala. The sequence continues at coordinate 118,811 of JAFELO010000919.1, forward strand.
GTGAATAAAATAAAATAAATTACAAGAACAAAAAACGCGACTGTTTACTGTGAAAAAAAGGAAAGCTTCTACAGTCGGGTTTTATCGAGTTGATTTTCACAAATATTTTCAAAATATGTCCCGGCCTCAGTCAGGTAAGCCTTGTTTTTTTCGCTGTTAGCAGTTAGTTAGCAGCCGGATTTCTTGTTCATATAATTATAATTTTTATTTTATATTTTTTAGTTTTTGTTAAATCAAAACTACAGCTCGTATATATTTTTGGAATCGTTGTTTAAAACCAGACATTTACGAAAGCGGTTTGATGTGTTTTGTGAGAGAACGCCACCATTTGGTTTTTCTCTATGAATCATGTACCTCTTGGCACTAGCATTCTCTGGACGAATCTAACGTCATTATATACTTGGAGATCCGTCGAACCACCTACAAGATCTCGAACACTACGTTCTCCCTTATAGTCGAACCGTTCAGACTATAAGGGAGAACGTAAAATCTACACACCTACAAAATCTCGAAGGACATTAACCTCCTTCTGACGCACTCGGGTAAAAGATATCCAAACTTTTATTTAAAAAATGGTTACAAAACGCACCGTCGTTGCGGGTTAATTGGGCCGGTACGACCAGGGATGTAATCCGTAGTATAGCTATCAGCGTTGCCGGTGGCTTATTGGAGGGGAAGGGGGTAGGAGAGAAACGGGTATGAATATTAAAACGGCTGTAGTCTAATCGTTTATACCCCTATACAATAAGAAAATAGGAGTGAATTACATAATTAATTTAATATTGTGATAAATAGATTTGATAAGACAAGTGTTGGTTGCGGACGACTACTTGAATCCGCGGCAATCGATAAATGTGACAATAAATTATTCGTTTTATAATTATGTAAAATTACAAAGGGAGACTTATTAATTATTTTCTCTGATTGACCTCAATTTTCTTTGCTCGTTGAATAAAAGTACCAACGCCTACATTGGAACGACAGTATAATTGAATAGATCATTAGTTATAGTGAAGAAGCTACACATGAGGGCGCAAAAATAATGAGATGCCAACTATCTATTTGTCACAAAGGGACCGCTGAAGCAAGACCTATAATTCTTTGTGCCAATAGTTCCTTGGACAGTTGCAATATATCCAATAACGGAGAATTTGTTGGCTGTATTCATAAAATATGTTGCAATTCAGTCTTCGCATCGGAACATAGAAGATGGAAAATTATAATAAATGAGATTATTGATTCTTGTATTAAGCGCACATTTTAGTGGTCCCTTTTGTTGTGTATAGTTTGTGTATAAGTCTGATTATAATTTTAACGATTTTGTTGTAGGTGACCGCAGAAATATTCGACAAAACTTCTTTGTCGAAAATGTTTAATAAAAAATTATTAATATCTGATTAGTGTTCCTATTTTAAAACGTAATTTGATTTAGAACTCGGTATTGAATACGAAAATCGATAATCCAAATTCAAAAATGAAATTCCATTTTTAAAAACGAGTTACAAAGATATTTGCAATTAAATTCGATTCTCCCGCTAGCAAGGAATAGCCTTAGTCCCTTAATCGTCGTGGGCTAAACCAGACATTTCCTCATTTCCTGGGCAAAAACTGATTTATGAGGCAGTTAAAATGGGCGGCGACCAGGCGGCGGGCCCATATCCGAGTAACGATTGGCTGCCTGATTGATCCTGCGGCTTTCTTGATGGATCGCCGTTTCGTAATACACCGGTTTGTTTGTGAATTTATTTGTTGGAAAACTATTTTACATACACCGTATATAACAATGATGAAACTGTACACAGTATATGTCTGTTTATTCTTTTTTTGTTAGATTCAATATATATATAATAGAACTTTCTGTAGATTCTCTGGAAAGGTTTAAAGGAAATTTTGGACCATGACGGTCAAACTTTACCTATCAACGTGAACGCTTTGCAGTCGTGTTTCGTCCATGCAATTCAACTCATGGTGGAGATAACGTGTAGGGCAGCGCAAGCCTTTGCTTGTTATGATGTTAGTGGACATTGGCAGTAAAAGTTTCCAACCGTTTGCACCCTCTCTATGTCCGTAACGCCTTAGCCATTTACCGTAATAAAGCTATGTAGGTTAAGAAAAAATATGTTGGAGGAGTCTTCAGGGGCCAATGGGTGGCAATTTGACTCCCTTTCGGTTAACTAGCAATTAAGGACATCATACAAAATGTGCTGTATGGAACTTTATGCGGAACCAGTAGTTGTATACATTGCTGGAGGTGAGATGATGTAACCTTAAATCCGACTGGTTAAGATTTATTTTAATGTCCGTATCCAGTTCACGTAGCAAGATAAACCTGTAAAGCCGCTTAGGATGTAACAGAGATTAGGGAACACATAATGAGAGACGAAGTCTACATCTGCATACATTGCAGCGTGTGTATGTATGTATGTCGGTATAACTACATTCCTACATATATTTCGACATAAGTGAAAACCCCAGGACGCAGCTAGTAAGCAAAAAAAAAAAAAAAGATTAATATTTTTTCGAATACATAATTATAATGTGTAAATGAAGTGCTATTTCTCTTTCTCATATAACAGCCCCAATAGAGTAAAAGGCCGTGTTTAATAAATGTATAATCCAAAATATAAACGAGAATGCGAGATACACGAAATTGGGCTATGAAAGAAAGAGAAAATGGAACTGTATGCTTATACCTATCTCTCTTACCCATACAGTAAAAAACGAAACGTAACTCTCTCTCACTCCTTGTATCTTTACCAATTTATATCATAATCCTTATCCTTTAGTAATATATAATTTCCATTGGTCACGTTTTCGTAACGCTTTCATGCACTCACCAGCTTTCTTCCCGAGTAAAGCGTGCAGAATAGTGTATATTTAGATAGTATAGAATATAATTAGAAGTTTTACTTAAAAAGAATAAAATCAGGCCACGCATTTGCACAGTCTACGGGTATACCAATATGTACGTACATATTTCAGGTTAATATTTTTAAGATTGTGGACCTTAAATATATCAACCGATTACTCATTTAGCTGTACAATAAAAATGAAACCTCTTTAAATTATCCTCCTTAGCGTTGCGCGTAGCGGTCAATAGTCAAAAATCTTAAAACAAAATTTTTTTTTTCCTAATCAAATTACTCTCATGTTAAACTTTTTTTATTCTTATTCTAATTACCATCAAGTTAAGTTCAAGTAAAAGGAGTCCAAAGAACCTTGGCAGTTGATGAACTCTGCATGCAAATCACACGCCGACGATAAAGGCGGGGTGCACCGAAGAACACTTTTGCTTTCCTTCGGGAAGTTCACTGCATTTTTCACTTCGCCCGTCTACGAACTTTCACTTCACAACTTTAAAATAGAACTTACACTGAAAAGATGACGTGAGGATGTTTAAAATGCTTACTTTTAAGTGGGCAATATCGCTTTTGATCGAATAGATTATATAAATTGTATGCCTCAATCCTTACCTAATCTATTAAAGTAAATTTAAAATGTGGAAATAAATAATATAGGATATTAACTAGAGAACCTTAAGGAACACCTGTGTTGGAACTAGACTATCATGTCGCGTTTCGTGTGGTTTGTGAGTAGCTGGTGGCCCTTTTTGGAGATGATAGGAGGGCAACGCATCTGCGTAACAACTATGCGAATGTCCATGGGCGTCGGTAGTCATCAAGGGAGATTTCTCGTTTGCCCCCCTATTCTATAAAAAAAAATAGGATCCAATATAGAATCTCGAGGAACACCAGTGTTGAAACTAGACTATTATAGGATCCAATGTAGAACCTTGAAGAATACCTGATCGGACTTCCTTTCCGCAGCATTAGGGTACTGTCGTGAGACGCGTTGTTGTTGAGGAATACCTTCGTTAAAACTAAATTTAATTGTGGGACCCAACAGAGAAGTGCAATTTAGATTAATATGGATAAATTAACAATAAGAGAGCGGTTTTGTCATTGCAATGTACTCCGCATAGCCGGGGAAACGTTTTGTTTACATAAAGCGTGAAGGGATGGCTATGTTGCGTTTCGTGCGCTTTGTGAGAATTTAGATGACATGTGGGGGCAATGAGGTAAAAGAGGGCTACGCACCAAAATTACCTTGTAGTACGGATATCTACGGGCGTTGCACAAAAGATCTTTCAATTATAGCGAACCAATTTTATACCAGCGATCCGCTCCGATTTCGCTTGTGAATAGATTATAGACAAAAAAAAATGCTCTGGAATCGCTGCATTCATAGATGAAAACTTTATGAAAAACGGTCCTGTACATTTTGCGGAAAACGATTCTTACTTGCAGAATATCTTTGGGGGTCGGTAGTTGGCAAAAGCCTCCGATTGCTCACTTGCCCCCATATACTTTATATTTAAAAAACAATGGTAGAGGAATTAATTTTATAATATGTATAATAAATATTTTGATATACTTTAAATTTATAAATTTAACATTTTAAAACGAGCGTTGCCTTTAACTTTGTCCTGTTTTTTTACCGTCTGCTCTAAAGTAATTTCTAAAATATTTTGAATCTCGGTGATATACATACTCGAACGTATTTTGTTGGCACAAATACCAGCAGGTTCATGGTTCGCCTAAAATATTTACGGAATCTTTTTTCAAAGGCTTGGTAAAAGCTTGCAGCGGGTGATAGATCTCCCCACCATGGTTGAGGCCTTGTCGTCGCGGTGGGGCTTAGTAGCCTGGCGTGAACCCAGACACCTTGGGGGGAGCCAATTGAATCGAGGGGGCTGTTTCTTGCACCCCTCTCGTAAGAAGAGGGGGTCTAAAGAGCATGAGGAGGAGGCGCTTCCTGTACTCCTCTTATAAGAAGAGGGGACTAATGAGCGAGAGAAGGTGTTTTTCGCACGGGTCTAGGGGCTAGGATGAGAACCTCACCCCACTACACTGCCCAAAGTTGGTGGGGTTGTCCTGTGGTGCGGGCAAATCCTCTGTGGAGGCTCACTATTAGGGGACGCAGGGGTTTAGTCGGTATTGTATCCCCGAGTCCCGAGACCGACATACGGTCCAGGGGCTACCTGGGTCCTTAGATATCATCCGTAGATTGATCCCCTTGTGTCAATATAGAAAAAGGCCTGCTACGATCTGTTCACCTCCTATACTGCAAACGAAAACATCTATAGATATAGGCACAAAAAAATTAAACTGCCAAATTTATCTACTCTGTCTTTAGGCAAAAAAAATAATTAATTTATCATTTAAGTATCGAGCTATTTATGTAGATATCATCAGTGGAGCAGATGGGGGAAATTGACAAATTGACCAGTGAGTAATCATATCGAAGAAAATTGCACTGAATTTAGGATTACAGCGCCATCTACAAAAGTAGTAGTACAGACTACTCGGCAACAGATGGCGCTTCTAGAACACTCCATTAAGAACGCTGAAAATGTTTTATGCGGCCTATAGGAAAATAAAATGTAAATCTTATTGGATTTATAACACCATTCATCATTATCGTCAGCTTTTATTGGTCATCACGAATGTCTAATTAGTGATTAAGAATTATACGTATTATACAATTACACGTATATTTTGTATGATTTTATATCATAATCATGATTGGTTTATACTCCAATAAAACAAAATTTTAAAAGAACAAAATTTTGTCCATTTGTTTTTTGGGAGCCTTTTGGTGACTATCAACGCATGTGCTGCTCCTACCTGCTCTCCTTCCAATGGACCACACACAAAATGCACGGAACCTGACATCACACCTGTCACTTGGCGGTGATGTAATTGGAGGTAGAGGTACCTTCCCTGCGGGTCCAATCGATTCTGCTGCATTGCCTCTCATCCTCTTGCTACCATACCCCCATTAAATATCTGGACGAAATACATTTTTTACGATTTTTTTGTGCAATACCCCATAACATTTCGGCTTGTTTGTTGATGTGTCATGGAGGACGCTACAGAACTCTTGACAGTTGGCGAAATAGGTGTATCTATTTCGGACCGCCGGACCCGTGTCACGCTGTCACGCTCGCCCCGGACCAAGCGGGGTACAAGTCACAAAACAAAGCGATTTATGCAAAAAATGTGTGTGTGTAAATAACTTACATAATCGCTCTCACAAGATGTTTTTCACACGCACGAGTTTTGGGCGTTGGTAGCTAACAGTTGGCTCTGAGCGTTTCTTTGGCATTTTGATCGTAAAAAGACTTGATTTTTGGGAAGGGAGGGTTGATGATATATCTATGTATATCTTACAACCCTAGAATCTTACAACTCTAAAATAGAGTTGAAAGTACTCGTCTTTCTAGAACTACCAATCATATTCAAATGTTCCGTAGAGCCTTTAAACGCAGTGCCAGAGGCTTTAATTTTGAAGTTATACTTATTTTGGAGCGTCAGGAAAAAAATATTTTTTTACGATGCGTGCTCATACCGTCATCAAAAACGACACCCTGAAGTAGTAACTATACTATCAACATTCTAGTATTTGAATGTGCCCGATGTGGCCATTGGTTTGCCACCTATGACATCATTGAACCTCTTGGCTAATCGTGGGTGTGCTAGTATATCTAATGGACTTACGAGTTGTGGATGTACTAGCACACCGCTGCCTACCTCTTTGGGGATAATAGGCGTGAACGTACTTTTTTTTTAAATTTTAGTATTTCAAAAGAAGTTACCATTAAGCGTTATAGTAAAACTTTCAATGTATTAAATACCTTTTTCAATTGTTAGTGTCGTTTTTTATACAAACGTAGAATAAGGGTCAATTCATACTAGCGCAGAGTCGAAGCGCATCGAAGCGTCAAATTCCTCACTGCGTGAATTAGCGCGAGAATGCACGCGTTTTCGTGGCATTAGTGATGGACACCAGTTGCCAGTTGAATCTCGTTGTTGAAACTCGTATAAAATGGTTGACATTGATCTTGCTATGATGTTGCTTATATCAGAAGTTGAAGAAGAAGAAGAAAACGCAGAAAAAAGAAAAAGAAAATTGCGAAATTTTGGAGTTCACGACTTGTGGAAGAAAAGACGTATATCTGGTGAATTCATTTCTTTTTGCGCAGATTTATATCTGTACCCAAGTATTTATTACGACTATTATAAAATGAACTATGATCAATTTGAAAACTTGGTCAATATTTTGAAGCCACACACTGTAAAACAAGAAACTAAATTAACGATACCCATTTCCGTTGAAGAGCGAATATCAGTCTGCTTAAGGTGAGCTTTACGACTTTTTGTAATTTTTATATAAACATAACTAATAAGAATAACTTCAGCACAAGAAGATATTTCTCTCTCTTACTTACGGTAAATTATCAGCTGATAGAAAAGTTAACCAATATAACAAATAAACAAGCCTATATTTGAAATTCTTTATTTTAAACAATTCTTAAATAGGTAATTATTTGCCATGTAGAATCATAATTTCTAAGGTCAATAATAATGAATTAATGAATTATTACTATTTGTCAACTTTTTGCAAATAGTCTTCGATTTCATCTAAATTCGGTTGCCGCTGATTTCATTTCATTGTTGAAATCGGCTGTGGTACGTAAGGTGATGGTGGTGGGTCCAAACTGGTATCGAATGTATTTGGATTTTGTTGAATGGTCATGGTGGATGGGATGTAAGTTGAAGTAGATGGCGGATAATAATTTTGCTGAGTAGTTTTAAGTTAAGGCCGCTGTTGTTGTGTTTCATAGTAGTTAATCAGAGATGGTGGAGTATTGTTTCTTTCCTCTGAGGCAAGTTTTACTTCTGCGTCGGTAACTAGGCCAAGTATTGACTTCTTTAATTCGGTATTGATACAGGCATTTTTTTTACTGTTTCACTCATTGATAGAAAAAACACATCTAATGGATCTTCTTTCTTTTCTTTGGCTTCAAGATAGTGTGTGAATAATTGCTGCGATAGGGGCAGTTATTTTTTCTGGTGTTATAATTTGACAACGATTCCGATTGCTGACTGACCAGACGGCGCGTAGTTCGCCTAAGAGCCGCTTGGCTTCGCGCGAATGCGCGCGCACCAATTAGAGTTGCTCGCGCGCAGGCGCGCGAATTCACGCGCATTCGAGAGAAGGTCTTTTTTTTTCCTTGGAAGAAATTTGTGCATTACATTGTGGAAATAAGGGTGAATTTGCTATATTAAGTTTCGTATTGACGCTTCGATGCGCTTCGACTTTGCGCTAGTATGAATTGACCCTAATGCGAAATATATATTTTTGAATGATTCTTATCTTGCTACGCCAAAGAAGTATAACTTCTAACGCGTGTACTCAATTACACACACACTTTTTATTGTATTTGCGTATGCTTTTTTGTTGTGTTTACTAGAATTAAATTATCTTACAAAAAATATGTAAGTGCACTTACAAATATTAAAAGTGATTCTCCCTTTGATAACTTTGTTACACACAATTTTGTATATTTGTGTTGAGAAAACCATAACACTTTTATTTATCGATCAAATAAATGAGAGACAAACCACTTATTATTTCTAATGATAATCAGCCCTTTTCGTCATTTCAAACATAAAATTTTTTTCACAATAAATTAAGAGCCCGGCAAGACTATACGTACTTTCATACTTCCAAAAAGTCTTCACTTTATTCAATGACTAGATTAAAACTACCAAATACAACCCGTCTTCATAAAGGTTCCTAAAGGCTTAGGCTGATAATAACATATAATTAGTAATAATAACTAGCCCCGAATACGGGGTTTTTATTAAGGCTTAGAGATATCCGCCCATAACTTGCAGCGTGTGACGTAAGCAAGTTTGAACATGTAAAGGGTTATTTCTTTAACGTCTGCGGGTACGTGTGTAAACAAGCTCTGTCATGTTTGGAAAAACGACTCGTACAAAGCAATTTGCGGACATTTGTTGGAATATTGCTTTTTTGTTGAGTTCTCTTTATGTTTGTTCGTATTACTTAGTGAAACAATGATGACGGTACCTTGAGTCCGTTTAACATCATCAGCAACATTAAAGTACGATTTGAATTTTTTGACGATCGATTGGCGTAGTGGCAACGTAAGCGGTCATGCCAAACGAGATGTGGTTCGATTCCCGACTAGGCCATGGATATTTATCTTAATAATATGTTACAATAAAACTACCTCCAGTGACCATGGTTGCTGTAAAGCTTCTGTAACGTCGGGCCAGTTTAATGATAAAATAAACCGCGGTAAAATCCGTAAAAGTAGTTTTGTTGTAATGAGTAACATTCGCGTAAACGTAATACATCAATACTTATATCACATAATTTAAATCGTAAATATATATAATTTCTTGCTTCCGACACAACAAAATAATAAATCACATTTTACACAATAAATATAATAAATGGCTATAAATAATATATTGGTATCGATTATAGATGTTGTTTGATTATTTGGAACTCGGTTGTCTCTGTCTATCCCATTAGAGAAGATATTTTATCATTAAATTCATATAAAAACTTTTTTGTAAGAGCTATTTCATGGTACATAGTTGCCGAAATGGGCCACCACAACCGGTGAAGTAGCTCTCCCTCACATAATACCGGCGTAATGTATTACCTTTTGTGTTTTGTGTCGTGTTGTTTGTGAGTAGCTGGTGGCCCGTTGGGGGCAAGGAGGACATGAGGGCAACGCATCGGCATAGTAATTATGCGAATGTTCACGGGCGTCCGTAACCGTAAAAAGGCTCCATTTTCTCGTTTGTTATACCATAAAAATAGGCTATTGAGCTACTAGTTAAACGTTTGCGCCCTGTAATATTAAATTTTTCCCCCTCTAAAATCTCCTTTCAACCTATAAATAAAGCTACATCAATCCAAGGTAGTATTTACCTACATTTACCAAAACGACGTTATAAATAAATAGTAAAATAGGAATCAAAACTAAACAATCTCCGTAGCGATCGGGGTCGAACCGTTAGCCAACCCCCTGTTCTAGCTGCCCACAAATCATTATTAATACAATCATAACTCTACCGCTAGTAAATAAGGTAGGTTTTGGGTTGTGTTGTAAGTCTGTTATAATGTTTTTTGTTACCCAAGGTTGTTTTGGGGTGGACTGCCCATCGAGGGAGAACTGCCCGCAAGGGTCGGCTTGTTTGTGCTTCGCCTAAATCACTGGCACGTATTAGTGAAATTATATATTGTTAAATACTAGGTTTCGCTCGTGATTTTACGTGCTAAGTTCAGCTATAGACAAAGTTCTAATCGCCGTATTATGAAATATACACCAGTTTTGAAGATAGACATTGAGCAATAGATGCAGCTGTGAGAATAGAATTTTTAATTGAATAGGTCTTGTGTGATGCGTGTCATCACACAGAGAGATAAAATTATTGTCTCTGGCTTTATTGAATCTGAAAAGAGCCGTATTATAAATATATATCAGCTATATACATAAATATACCGACTACAAACTTAAGTATAATTTTAAGATATTTTTATGAGATTGGGGGAAAACGAGTAAGTAGGTAAAAGTAGGTGGATACTGTCTACCGCCGCTTATAGACATTTGCAAGACTAGGCGTTTCGCAGATGCATTGCCGCCTTTTAAGGAATAGGTATGCTCTTTTTTTGAAGAGCTTTATCGTATCGAATCGGAAATACCAAGGGTGCTGAATTGGTATCAAATTGTGTAAAATCATATGCCAAAACAAAGATCATACGCCAGAACATGGAAAGATTTTCCCACATGATTGTTAGTTCGTAAAAAAAGCCAATTAGCGTGATGGGGGTTGAAATCGTCAAGTGTCACGATTTCTGCGGTTGGAATTTGTTTCAGCACAAAATCTGTAGCCATTTCTATGTGCTAAAGGAATCGGTCTCTTTCGGTATTTCAGTTGGGTATACCCTGGGTAGGTAAGGCAAGAAGAATCAACCGGCAAAGATGTCTGCGTTTCCGTCAGAAAGAATACACCGCCTCTGCTGTCTCAATTATACTAGCAGGGGGAGCCATCTACCTGTTCTTTCGTTTGCCCCCAGTAGAACGTCACAGAGCACATATCTGCCCTAACCGCCCCCCCCCCCAGAATACGTGGTGCAGCCTAGGCATTCACGCTCAGGTTCAGGACCTAAACATGGAGGTCCTAGGAGGGATTGTCCAGGTTCCATATTGCTGGGAACCCCCTGGGACTGGAGAGACAACGTCACTGCACGTCGGAGTCGTGTGAGAGAGTGGTACTTCCCCGGCCGCGCCTCCCTAATTCGGCTGCATACAAATTGAGTGCAGTGAGCGCTACCCAGGGAGGTTAAATTTGTACTGTATCTTAAGTTACCGCGAATATTTTCACTTAATAGTAACTTTACAATTAAATTACTTTTAAGGACTCTATCGCGATTTATTTAATTATTTAACCAATCCGACGTTTAAAGAGGTTTACAGCAAGTACGGTCAACGATGGATTACCCTGTAAAAGGTTAAAGAGGAAAAGACCTGGAAAAGGGAAGAATTATGAAAAGTAAAGAAGAGACAATGTTAAGGGAAGTCTTATGAAATAAAAACCGAAAGGTTAAAAGACGGATTATGAAAGAAAGGAAGAATAGACAAGGCAAGGGGAAAGGGCAGGAAAATAAGACGTGTGAACGAGGCACGAAGGGTCCTCCCCGTGCATACATTAGGAACAGATATCGCACAGCTTTTTGGGTGGGATTAAATTAGTCCAGCTTATTTGCAATGCTGTATTGTTACTGTTTCAATTAATCGAAATTTCCTTGATATTTTCCATACAAATTTTCCGGTCATCGTAATTGGATAATTCAAAAAGATAAATGGGCATTTGTAAGTATTTATTGTGTGAAGTGAAAGGAAAATAATAATACGTTCCTTGTACTGAAAGAAGACAAAGAAGCATTCGGAATATTTTCATGACTATCGACGCCCATAGACATCCGCATTAAGTGTTGCTCTCGCAAACTGTCTACTTAGTGATAGCTCATGTAATCGAGATGTACCTCATCGGTTTTGCTGGCGTAATCTCACTGCAGAGCAGCTAAAGGGTTTTCGTCTTACGTTGTGCCTATCATGCCTATCACGTCGGAGGAAATATGCCAAATCTGCCGATAGATATAATATTAAAAACGGCCGCTATAGACTGGAACCACATCACCTATCTACATTCACACTTTAAAAATAATTAAATTAACAGAATAACTTGTAATTAATATTATATTTCCCAAACAGAAGTTTCAAAAGTCCCATCAGGGTTGTCTTGAGCTTTAAAATATTATGAAACACGCGACTTCTGGCAGTATGTCAAATCGTAATAAAATGGCCCAAATAGCCTAAAGTGACCCTAAGCCACAGCCTATTCCTATTTACCCAACCGTCCGGTGTGTTTTCATTTCAGAACAAAACCTGTTCTTTTATTGTTTTTTTTTTTGTATTCAACAATAACTATTGGTAGCGAGGTTTGCTTCCAATATTGATACCGATTGAAACTATTTTGTTATATACCGCGTTAGTTATTATGTGAGCGAAAGACACCTTCCCGGTCGTGCAGCCCCACATCGGCTGTAAAACCGAGTGGTACTCCTTCATATTGAATATCTCTCACGAACATCATGGTCATCAAATCTGAAAGCAATGCGACGTTGAATGAGTCAAATACATAATAAAAATGAATAACATTTTTCACTGGTCAGAATATAACTCGGCATTCCGATTTACCATTCCCGAGTTGTAGTTATAATGAATATTTTAAAAAGGTTAATTTAGAAGCAATGCGTGTATATGGTACCCCGTGGACAGCAATTTATGTACGGGTCGGCATCTCGACAAGGAAAGGGTTCGCAAAATAGCTGCTGTTATTGTATCGGGAGGTGCCCTGGACTTAACGGGCTTACAGACCAAGGACAAAGAATATTTAGAAGTGTCCATTTTAATTCACGCTGTTATGTGATAAAAAACTACCTTCTTTATGCTTTACAATTCTGATGATTGTTTATGACATCTGTCCCACTGTGTACCTACATAATATAATATACCTATGATAACATTATAACTTTTTTCTTTTATCAGTTAAACAGGTTTCATTTTTTGTTTGTTAAACAGGTCAGTATTTTGTATGCGAAAATGCGCATCATGTTTGAACTATTTATTTATTATCTTGATCCTGACGTCTTCGTAGGATAAGGTTTCATCACTTCAAAAGTATTTAATAGTCTTTATGCTATTTCAAACATAACATAGTTGTGCATGTAAAGCAGTCGGGGATACGCCTGTCTACTCTACCGAATTCAAACATACCTTCACAAACCACAGTGGAGAGCGTGGAGAAGACCAAATGGAATCATAGAGCATAGGGCTTGTAAGCCAGGTCCTAAATATCTTCGCAGTAATGGCTGCGTTTCGATGTTATAAACTTTTTACAAACAGATTATGAGATAGTAGATTACAATCTTCTTTTTTTATCGGTGGGATCTACTACGTACTGTCGACGATGTTACTGCGTTTGCTATTATAGCACTTCATCGAACTAGAGCAGACACTTTTATCTTCTAGTTTAGGGAGGTAGCTAATAAGTTTGTAATTCTATAGGAAAGGTAGGATACCACAGAATTGTAAATTTGCAAGTTACCTATTTCGAGCCTTAAATTCTTATTTCCTTAATAAATTAGTGACTATTGTGGTTATTTAACACTAACAACACACCACTGTACACCCGCGCAAGTCCGGTCTTTTTGGTCATAAAGTCATAATATTATATAGTCTTCCTCGCATACACAAAAAGCGTTTCAAATCCGGTCTGTACTTCCTGAGATTAGCGCGTTCAAACAAAGAAACAAACACTTCAGCTTTATTTTAAGATGCACGCTGAAAAATGAACGTTGCATCTCCGGATGTATAGTTCACTTTTCATTACTTCAAAGAAATTAAAATATGTTGTTATATAATTTATTTTGTCGTATATATCAAAATAAAATACCTTTTTAAATAATGACAATATATTGCGACACAATAGTTTGAATAACAAACTAAATGTTTCAAGTCTGCCGCTTCTATTTCCCTAAGGTCACAAGCTCTATGCACTACATTTACAAATGCAAGTATCCGTGTCTCAGTGTACGCTTGTCCCTTACGCACACACGTGCACAAAGGTCACTCGCCACAAGCTTCTTATATTTGTTTAACACATACACATGGTACCCAAACGCCGTATTCAAACGCTATATTGTTGTGCCAAAATTATTTGTAAGTATTTTATTGTATGTAAACTATAACTAGGTCTTACGACAAAGTTGACATTAATAACTTGACAGATAAAGACCGGCAAAGATGATGACGGTACTGTAATACGTAATATTTTAGTAACATTTACATTTAGTAAATAATTATATTGGTACTGAACGAAAGAAAAATTATGACATTGCCATGAGTTATCCTTTTAGAAGAAAAAAATCAGACAGTCATAGACACTGCCGCTAGACGTCAAAACCTAAAACTATCAAATAACGGTGACCTGTATTCAGTAGCAAGCACTTGTAGCGCTGTGTAGCTAAAATTAATACTATGAACTAGTAATTGTAACTGATATGTGTTGGCGTAGCTCCACTTTCATGGTCCTACGAAGAGGTGTGTAGCAACGCAGCATCTTGGTGACGCGAACTCTTAATATTTTTCGCTGTCCTAACACCGCTACAGAAGTTTTCACGTCAATAATATTGACTAGTTGAACGTCTTAAATAATTAGGTAACAGTCATGACCGATGTTTTTGTTTGCAGTGCGTGCCGTACAAGAGCCTTCATAGTTGCGCCGTACTCAACGGTCACAATGTTTTGCTAAATATATATTTTTTATTCTATTGTATTTAGACTAACAAGTTAGATATGCCTCAAAGAATCTGGGCGTGTTCAGTAGGTTAGCAACACTTCGATCCAGCCTATCGAGTATAACTTTACAAGGCGCAGTCCGACCGCATATGGAGTACTGCTCCCACCTGTGGACAGGGCCTCCGCAATATCAGCTCGTTTCATTTGACGTGTACAATGTGGAGCGGATCGAATCGTTGACGACCAGGTTATTTCTGGACATCTCGATCCTTTGGTCCTGGGAAGAGATGTCGGTTCATTGTACGTCTTTTACTTTATTTTCTATGGGGAGTGTTCTGAGGAATCGTTCGGTTTAATTGGTATTAAACCGAACAATTAAATACCAGATGAGCTTCATAACATTATATAGGTGATCTTCGGACATCGCGACCGAAACCTACCACGTGCATCACCTAGATGTCCGTAAATTCACAACTGTGTAACCAGCTGTCTCCCTCAGTATTTCTGGTCGGATGTGGCTTAGGAGTCAACCTATTCCTTCAAGACGCCTAATCTTGCATACGTCTATGGGCAGCGGTAGTCACTATCCACCTGTTCGTTTGTACCCTGTCTCATAAAAGAATCTTATTTGTTTATTTTAAAAAATCAATGTCGCAAAATTTATTTAGTTTCAATACTTATAATTCGACTATGGCAAGATTATTATTTAGTTCTATCCTGTAACAGGATACAGGCAGTACAGTAGCGGTGCGGCGACGGAGCGTAAATACTTTTAGTAAAATATTATATAACACTTAAGTACATAATAATTGATAGGACATTACATATGTCAGCCGGGAAACTGTATATATAATATTGCTTGTAAAAAATGCATTAATCAATTAAAGACTTGAGTTAGAGCTGTCCTGATAAACATGTATCTGATCTAATGGATGCCACGGGTGCTCGGCGCTGAGGCACCCAGTCGCTCAGTTGCTCAATCAGAATCATAGGTAATTCAGTTATACAACCGCTGGACGAATACCTTCCGATTGGTACAGTCACGTGCAACAACTGTATAAGACTAAAACGTATTCAAATCGATAATATTATATACGCACACTTATGAAACATTTAATTTGTGTCCTGTCCTAATGAACACATTCTTATAGATCTTTCGGGTCCTTAAGCGCTCAAAATCATAGGTTTTACATACCTTCTGATTGGTATAAAAAAGGAATATATTTATTCAGTAATACATTGCAATAGAGATACAGGTAACTAAATAATAATGTTAAATAATGTACAAAAATATTTATTACACACTTGATTGTTTGGTTGTTTGCCTGCACTGAATAGGCACCGAAACGACTGGACCGATTTGAAACAATATTTTACCATTAGAATTCTGTATTATTATTAGTGATGAACATAGGCTATATAACATTTTCTAAAACGTTTTGATAATTATGAAAATTTCGATAACGTAACCGAAATGTGTGATTATTGACAACTAGGTGACCCGGCAGACGTTGTTATGTCATGAATTTCATTTGTTGTAACACGCAACGTTCACGGGGCCGAAATTAAAATGTATAATTTTAGGAAAGCAAAGAATTTTTGTCATATTTCGTGAAATATGCGAAGTCGGGGCGCAGCAGTACAATGAGAATATTGCAATGAAAAAAATTAATGCTGAAATACAAAAATATAATCGCATACACAATCATTGTATGCGATTATATTTTTGTATTTCAGCATTAATTTTTTTCATTGCAATATTTTCCAAATTATCCTGGTAGTATTTGAAATGCGAAAGTGTTTGTGTGATTGTTATTATTTCAACCAGAAACCATTGAACAGATTCTGGTGGAAGTTTGTCAGAGATGTATTAAATGTTATATAGAAAATAATAAATAAAAATACTTTTATTTGTAAGAATAGAACTACCGTAACACACAATAAACCCGAGGAATTACAAAGGATGCTATTAAATTTGAAGGACAAGCATGACAATAAAAATAATAGCAAAATTATCAGAATATTTTAGGTAACAGCATATCCCACGCATTTTGTGGACTCATTTATGTTAGGAACATACCTAACACTGATTTTCTGGCCAACATTTTGAGATTTACATCCCTTGAAAAATGACAGACTCTACTTTTAAAAAAAAAAATGTGGCTTTTGCCATCGTCTGTACCTAACGTATCGTGGCCCAAACGGATCCCTCTATCTAATTAATCCTGTATCTCTTCGGCTCTCCAGAGTTTTGCCCCCACGGAGTGACCCGCCCAAACTCACTTACGGCTCGCTCAAAGTATGTTTACCAAATCGTTTAAAATTAAACCTATATACGTAGATTAGGTACAGCTAGACACATAAAGTGGAGTTTACTTACTTATTGTAGCTTAAATGAGACTGAAATCCGAATGTATCATTCCCTATGCATTAGATAATGGGTCTTAACTTGCAGCCAAATGGGGCTGGCATGGTCGGACAGGTAGTTCTCTTTCATGTGGTTCCGACGCAAAGTGATAGTCCTGTCGCGTTTCGTGGGGTTTGTTAGTTTCTAGCAAGCAAGAGCTATGCAAGGCATCACAGCAACACATCTGCAGAGCTGTTATGTGAATGTTTATGGGCGTCGATAGTCATAACGCTCTGACTGACCGTTAGCTTCTTTATGCTTTAAAAACTGATCCACGTCGTACATATATAAGAAAATAATACAAAGTTTAATGAGGTGTGTAGGTAAAGTATTAATAAAATCCACTTCATTTTTTATATTACAGTGGACAGGGGGCGG